>ML798659.1:25925-73295 GCA_009831015.1 Picea engelmannii | reverse complement strand
TTTATGGATGATGTAGCATACTTGTATTGGTATATTATTAGAAGCACATATTGATCTTGGTGATGATTATGAGTTGTTGTGTTATGCTTGGTTGATGCACATATTTGAGAGTTGTCTTGGTGATTGGTCTTGGTGAGTAGATCTGATTTGGTTGATAAGGTTGATTACAGGTTGTTTGGTACAGGTTGGTGCATGGTTGATGCACTTGTTTATGGTACAGATTGAGGTACGGGTTTGGTGCATGGTTGATGCACTTGTTCATGGTACAGGTTGAGGTACAGGTTGGTGCATGGTTGATGCACTTGTTTATGGTACAGGTTGATTACATGTTGTTTGGTACATGTTGATTACAGGTTGTTTGGTACAGTTTGGTGCATGTTTGATGCATTTGTTTATGGTACAGGTTGAGGTACATGTTGATGCATGGTTGATGCATGGTTCAGGTTATTGGTACAAGTTGTTTGGTGCAGGTTGATTGGTATAGGTTTACAGCAGTATATCTCACAGTGATAGTGTGACAGTGGTTCCATCATTCTACTTATACGTCAGGGCAGTTGGACAGGGCAAGGACAGGTGGTTGTAGCCACCTTCCGGTTGTAGCCAGAGAACATAGGGGGTTGTAGCCTCCTTCTGGTTGTAGCCAGAGAATTGGGGAGTTGGAGCTTCCCTCATGTTGTAGCCTGAGAAACTAGGGGGTTGGAGCCTCCTTCCAGTTGCAGTTGGAAAACAAAGGAAGTTGGTGCTTCCAATGAATGTAATTCTTAAAGACATATAAGAAAAATCATTATGTGGTTTTATCCCGCTTTGGGTTTCCACGTAAACATTGATGTACAGTGTATGTGTGTGATTGCTCATTTTTTCATTGTTTATTTACTCTGCAACTATTGGATGATAATGCTACATTGATATAACACTTGCATTTTATGGTGAAAAATGATTAAATTGCTCTATTATTGATTCACCACCCCTCTCAGTATTCCAACAATATATGCTTTGATGAAAGATAATGAAATTGAAAGTTTTCATTCTAAAGAAGTATTCTTAAGGAGGTGTGATCCCCTAAAGCTCATAATTGAAAGAATGAAATCCATTATTGTAGATGGGAAACAATGCATTCTACAATAGCATATTATGTTCTAGTGGTTGTGACTTAGATTAGATTAAAAAAAAAAGAGGAGATTGATAGTATCAAGTGGTGCATCATAAATCTACTCAGAGTCACTTAAACAAATCCACAAATTATGCACTAAGACTCAGCATTGAAACCTTGCCACTACGAATACATTTTCTCAAAATTATTTTCTAGGAAAAAGGAATAATGGATGAGACTAAGGTATTAAAAGGACATGATAATTGTCGGTAATATTTTAAAAGCTAAATATGGAGTAGATCAAGTATGATTGAATAGTTTAGAATTATTTTTGATATATTAGAAACGATGTCTCAAATGCATAGACAATATGAGTCTTGTCATGTATTTATTATTTTTTTATTAAATGTTCATTTGGATATTCTATCCTAGTTATTATTTTTGTTAATTTAATTTACAACACTAGATACATTTACTTTCAAAGTTCTTTAAAATAAAAATAATAAAATATTATAATAGAAAATAATCTGGTAACTAGTACTGGAAGGTTCATCATTGAAGGATAGGAACCCTGTAGTGAGGGTTTTATCCTTAATTCGAAATTAGCAATAAAATGCCTCATTCCATTAATTCAAATTCTTATAACAAATTTTTCAATTTTCCACAATTTTGTTAAAATTTGGTTTAATTAACTAAAAATTAGTATATAACGATTGAAATTTAAAATAAGAACTGAAATAACACAAACCATACTCAGCAAATTGATAAGAGAGTTCATCCATATGGGTTATGTCTTTGAGTCCACTTCAAATGACAAACCAATCCATTAAGAAGGTTGCAAAGTATAGTATTACACCTCTTTACATCAAATAATGGCCTTCAATATGCAAAAACAGTCTCTCATCTCCTCTAGGAAGATAATAGCACATGTTCTTGACCTTCAATGACTTCTTCCTACAATAAAAATGAGCGTGGGCTTGCTTATTCTCCCAATAAAAGGGCTTTCTACCACCGATATAATGCCATGACCCAATTTTGTTGCCTTATATTGTTTCCCAAGCATATGGTGTATGGCTAAGGCATTATCCTTTTCCCATGAAGGTAGTGGTTTGAATCCCTCCAAATCCAAAGCACTTAACCTTATGTTGCTTCACCAGCATTATCAGAGCGTTGCTCATGTCGGGATTGTTGTTGAAGGTTTCTTGAATGCTCCTCTCAGAGTCGGTGTTTTGGTCGAGAAGGAACTTCTGGATGGCCATATATTGAAGTTGGATGCACAATATTTGGGTTTGATCTCTATTGGATGCACGAAACTAGGGTTTTATCTCTGTTGTATGTGTGATCACATGGTTTTATCTCACATTGCTTAGGATTTGGGTAAACATCGGTTTTAAACAATCCATCGGTGGTATCTTGGGCTCTAATACTTTGCAAATATTTGAGACCATCTGATCAGATCAGTTGTGGGGATCCTCATAGATCAATCCCAGTGCACTCCTTATGTTGACAGACATCAAAACAACCTATCAACAACTTGGCTCTACATTGATGTGGGAAAATTGCAATGGTGGCCAAGTTACTTGTGCATTTACTTTGTCAAACCAGGATTCAAATGCTTTCCATATGCCTTGTACTATATGTATAGGTCTTAGAAGTCATCTTTATCATTGATTCCTATGATTCTCCTACTTGATAAGAAGTTAAACTAACTAACTATTGTTTTGAATCTATTTTTCATTTAAATATATCTATAGAAAGCTTATCCTCATAATTCAACTCTTATAATTCATCATCGATTGTGTTCTTATGAAACTTCACACACACTTGCATGATTAACCCAAGTTATATAGTGCTGAAAAAACATGAAGAGTAAACTAATTATGGGAATCTAAATTTTATAGTTTAAGCGATGGAATCACAAATGCTTGGGTAGACGATTAAGCTACAAGAATCGAAACTTAAAAACTCAACTACATAATTACAATGGTACTAAACTACAGGAAGCTAAGTTACAAAATTGTCATTGCTTCAATAGAAATTTAAGCTCAAAAACCCACAAATAGCCAAATTAATTAATCTTTCATGAACTGCAAAGGGAATCATAAACTATAGAGTTCAAACACATATCAAATAAAAACAAAAAATACTCTAAGTAATACAACATATGTTCTCATGGAGTGGGCCCTGCCTCCTTAGGAATAAAGTACCGAGGTAAACTACAACACTACTTCAATATGCTCACAAACTCATTTATGGGAGAAAAGAATGAAGTTTATGTCATTCAAAAGAGTTCAAATGTCTACAATTATATTCCTTATTATCCTTCATAGTCTCATTGTGTTTGGTGAGACCATGGGAACCCTCCTTGAAGAAACTACAAAAGGTGACCCCATCCTCTTCTATATATACATAAAAAAATATGTTCTTATGATCAATTCAGAGAAAAATAATTATGGTGGGATTTAAATGTCTACTAACAAATATACCATTGTATGTAGACATTCTCTACCTGGGAATCCTGGACTCCCTCATGGATTTAAAAAAAGTACCAACTGATCCAGAATGGATAATTATATAACTTCTCATATATCTTGGTATTTATAGGAGGACAAATTGGAGGAATTGACTTGCAAGGACCATTTTGGTGGCAGGTCCTAGTTTGGAGATTTAGGCTTTGGAACCTTCCAGATCCATTTTGAGGAATCAAATAACACTTTTGGGGTTAAAAATTTTTTAGTGTAGCTCGCAACCCATCGACGTTGTTTTTCACATCAATGTCTTTCCAATAGTGTGAAAATCACCTCGATCAGAGTTCATTAGCAAATGTTATGCCTCTTGCAAGATGACCTACCTTGTTGACCACCATGGTACCAAGTGGGCCTTTAAGGGAGGTTGGTGGCTCTAACTCAGAAGTTGGATCAAATGAGAAACCAAGAAATAATGAATACCCAGAAAAGGAATAAAAAAAGAGTCTAAGAAGGAGCAACCGAGTTTCAATGCCTTCACTCCTTCACAACCTATGTTTAAAATGGAAGCAAAAGTGGACATCAAGTCATACCAAGGTGAGATTGATGTTTTTAAGTTAATTAATTGGTTGCAACAATTAGAAGTGTATTTTGGTATCCATAATATAGATGAAGAGTATAAGATTTCATTTTCCCAACTAAAACTAGAGGACCATGCACTAACCTAGTGGGAACACCACACAGAGACACTTAGGTTGGATGGTGATCCACCAGTAACTAAGTGAGAGGTTTTTAAAACTCTCATCAAGTCTCAGTTCTACCCTATTGGCTATATAGAGGACCAATGGTTCTATTGGCATCACTTCAATATGAATCAAGGGAAGAGTGTGCAAGAGTATACCACCAGGTTCATGAAGATGGAAATCGTGTTGGGTATCTCTCCGAAGAACCTATACATACTCCTCAAGTATATGGGGGGTCTACATAGTCATTTTCAAAAGTAAGTGATTCTTTTACAACCAAGGACCGTTGATGAGGTCTGTGTGAAAGCATAATACTTTGAGAACATAAGACATAACAAAGGATAGCTAAGTGCTTCTAAATAGAAATATCGCCAAGATGCTTCTAAGGAGAGGAAGAAGAAGTGGAAAGGAAAAGACGAGAAAATGAAAACTACTGCACATTTTTGTAAGGATCCAAACAACCACTACAACCATTTCAATATTGATGTTCACACCGAAGATAAGTGTTGGAAGCTACATCCAAAGATGAATCCAAAGAACCATAAGAAGGATGTCAAGAAGAAGAACCTCTTGGCCATCGATTAAAGCAACCTGGTAGAGAGTACCTCAGATGTGGATGTGAAGATTGTCTATGCCTCAATGTAGGACGTGAACCTGAGTAGCCTTCATCACAAGGAAGAGAAGAATATGTCTAAACTTGTAATGAACCTCATCGTTATGACAACAAGCGACGCATAACAAGAAAAAAAAAATTTAAGTGTTAGGAAAGTAATGTCAAAATACAATCAAGCATCACAACTCGACAACGAACATAATGAATGAATTTCACGTAGCACATAAACATAAAATCCTAGCATACTATCACATCAAGCAGCTTGAAGCAACTTACAAACATTCATGCATGCAAAGAATATAAATGACTACTTGTCCATCCCACCCTGCAAGGGTTAGGACCTCTAGGATACATAATCAACGCTCAAGCTCAGGTTCCCATCGATTTTGACCATTTAAGGTCTCAGGGCTGGCGACTGTTCTGAGGAACAAGGAGGTGTCTACATCCCGCCCAACAATCAAGTCCAAAATCCAACTAGTTAAATCAACAACATCAACGATAATCCATAGCATAATAGTGTTCTAATAACCAATCGCACATCACAGAATTTCCAAGGCGCAAGAGAAATCTACCTTTAAAACGATCATACATCATCATAGATTAGTGGAAAAACAGAATCTAAGTATTAAAACAATCATATCTCAACATATCTAAAGGTGAAACATAATCTAAGTAATAAACCATCATATCTCCACATATCTAAATGGAAAAGCAAAATCTAAGCATTAACACAATCATATCTCAACATGTCTAAATGGCGAAACAGAATCTAAGTACTAAACAATAATACCTCAACCCAAATGGAGAAACAGTAACAAATTCTAAATCAATCATGCGTCTTCAATCTATGGCACAATAGAAACCCAGTTATTCATCCCTCAACATTATCAATTTTAATAGCGCAATAATAACGGTTAACAAAAGCATTATAGTGTAATCTATTTTGCACAAGAAGTCAAATCTATAAACCATTTAGTACATTATCCTTGTAAGGCATGCGAGAATTCTAACTATTAAACAAGTCATACATCATCATTTTTTTAGTGCAAGAACTCTAAGGACAATAAGAACACTCCTTACATCATATTTCGTTGTGCGCAAGGGGTCTAAAATCTATAACTGAATATATGACACAAATCCATTAGCGCAAGCATTCTAATGTAAATCACATCTAATTCAACTACGCAAGGTGATTATTTCCATTACTTTTATGGTGCATAGTGAACTTAAGGAAAATCAATCAATGATAAACGCAATGTCTCAGTTCTGTAAGCAATGAACCATTTAGTTACCCATAACATGTTAAGGGAATTAGAGTAATATTACTATCATTCGAAAATAAATTAAACATAATTCTATAAAACACAACTTGTAATTAACCAGGAGAAAGATTAAGAAAAATAACCTAAGGATGGAAACATTAGATTAGTTTAAGGAATGCTAAACTCTTTTCCAAATCCAGGGAGGGAACTTTATAAGGTTGCAATACGAAGTTGCACTACAAAAACCATAAGCTTCAAAGGGAGAGTTGTGCCCTGGAAATTTCATTGACCAAAAAAATCAGTCACCAAGTGTCCAAGCTAAAGACAAGAGCAGAATACGCTGAGTGGAACGATAAGACAAGAGCAGAATACGCTGAGTGGAACGGTAAGGACGCAAGAAAAAAGGCAGAGACGCCTGTCAGCTATCAATTCCACGTGTCCGGGTGAGAATTCTCTAGGCAAATCGCTCCATCCAAGATGCTAGAAAATGCAGACCATGACACCGATCACGTTGGGCACCTCACAAAAATTTTTGACTACGCGGAGAGAAAGGGATGGAACGCAAGCTAGCTCTCCCCAAGGGTTGGGCACGAAATATAATCTGGTGCAACCTGGGTGGAATGGTAAGGGCGCATTGATAAAGGTAGATATTCAGAAATACAAGGGAGGAAGTGCACCTGGAGAGTGCCATAGTTGGGCGGCTTTTAATCTGCTATAACAGATATAGAGGCTCAGTAAAAACATTCTGCCAAATTGTCAAGGCAACATGCTCCAAGCTATCACTCTCTATCCGAGTTGGGTATCCCAACTCTCACAAGAAAAATTAGTCAAGAGTAAAATCCGACAGCATAACCTTACGCATACCAGACGTGATGATTTCCCCCTCCTTCGCCATTTCTTTTATAGAGTTTTCTTTGTGACTTGGTGCCAAAACCCACATTAAATTCTTTTTATTAAAAATTAATTAGGAAAATCCTCCCCCGTACACATGTCGCTCGATCCCCTAGTTGCACCAGAAATTCATTTAATTATTTAAATTAAATTTTGAATTTCTCTCACCCACCTAAAAGCATTCTTGAAAACGCTCCTCGATGTTTCTTTATTCCCTTACATTCCTTTTAATAACTGACGCATTTCTTAAAGCTTAGTTGAGTTCGAAATTAGAAATCTCTCTAGACTAGATTCCCTTCTATGTTCCACATTCCCTTTTGTTTCTAAGTTTCCCCTTTTTGCTCTAAGTTCTAAATTAAAGAGTTTAGTACTTAGCCAACAATTGATATTTTAAATAATTTAATCCTCATTAAAAACCCTTTTTTTTTTTAATTTAATTTTCACCCCCATTTTCTTCATCCCCCCTTTTATTACTTAATTAAATTTTAGTTCTCAAGACCTACTTAGACCTAGGCTTTAAATTCTTTAGGCTCAACAAAAATTGTTTTTAAGGGAAACTTTATATTTTTAATCTTTACTCTTGCAACTTTCATTTTAAGGCTGACCAAGTCCTAAGGAGACATAGTTTTCTAGGTACTTAGGTTCATTAACTCACCAGTGTTAAAAAATCATGGCGTGCCCTTCAAGACGCACTACATGCTCCAAGGGTGCCACTCACCTTTTGATTGATTTTGGTAGACGTCAAACCCCCGGAGTCAATACTTCGTCATGTGACCTTGTGGGACGCTAAGGGCCTCTAAGGAATAAGGACCCTGCCTTATTGCGCGCCCCTTAGATTCATCGTGAGTGATTGTCACAGTTTTCCCTCATGGCATTGTGGATCTCTCGAACTAGGTAATCATTAACCTAAAGTTCAAACCACGGCGGGAGTGCTAGTAGGTTGTGGTAGGGTTGTTGCCACACCTCTCCCTCAATATCTCTGGTTGTCGTGTGTGACCTCGTTACTCCAAATGTGAGTCTGGTTAGCAAGTTATCATCAACCTGCATCCATCAACGAAACAAGTCAGCGATCAAAAATCAATATCATAATATACCAGTCATATGTCACATATGCAATATCAAAAACACTCAAACCATAATAGTCCACTCCCTGACTCGATCTGGAGTCCAAGGAGGTCATTCGATGCCATCGACACCCTCAATCGATCCAAAGTCCTACACACTCAAGAAAAACCAGTCAAAATCATTTTTCGATATAAATATAATATTAATAGCATATCATCAGATCCACAACATCATCATAATCCATAATCGAAACAGTCAATCATATAATGAACCGGATCACTTGCACGCAAGTGTCCTCAAAGAAAAATTCCAATCAGTTGTGTGCAAGAGTGGGATGTTACAAAACTCTTCCACATTGAGATCTAGATCAAATAAACCAAGGGGCTTGCTGACGAGCTTTTAATTACCTTTCTAATTTCTCGGAAAGACAGTTAGAAAGATTTTGCATTTAATTGTCAACCGGGGTCTTATATGGAAATTGCAAGTTATCATGCACTATATATACAGGATGCACTCTATGCTTCCACTAGTTTGTTATGTAGTTGTAGTACCAATGATTACTTTTGCAGGCAGAGTATAGACAATTCACAATTGGGAGAGTTCTACAAACTTCAAAAGTAAAATCACACTTGCAGAAAGTGAAGTAACTAAAGCCACTTGCAGGAAATAAAATCCGCATGTGCTAAAAAGGAATCTCCTTAACGAAATTAAACTAATTCAACTAGACAAGAAGCAATATGTTGTAACCTCCAATTGA
This sequence comes from Picea engelmannii, assembly GCA_009831015.1. Taxonomy (NCBI): domain Eukaryota; kingdom Viridiplantae; phylum Streptophyta; class Pinopsida; order Pinales; family Pinaceae; genus Picea; species Picea engelmannii. The sequence continues at coordinate 64,409 of ML798659.1, read as the reverse complement.
ATGAAATTGAAATTGTAGGAAATAAAAGCAAAGTAAACTAATTCAACTGGACATGAAGAAATGTAGCAATATGTTGCAATCTCCAGTTGAATGAAATTGAAATTGCAAGAAAGAAAAGCAAAGTAAACTAATTCAACTAGACAGGAAGCAATATTTTGTAACCTCCAGTTGAATGAAATTGAAATTGCAGGAAAGAAAAGCAAAGAAAACTAATTCAACTGTACATGAAGCAATATCTTGTAACCTCTAGTTGAATGAATTGAAATTGCAGGAAATAAAAGCAACTTAATCTAGTCCTTGCCAAGATTATTATTATTATTATTACTCGGACCAGCAAATGAAATCATTGCGTTATTCACATTTATTCAAAAATATAAAGGAATGCAAACCCAATCTAAAGTGCAATTATGTCAACTATAAATTAGAAATAAATAAATGCAATCCTACGTGAACAATCAATTGCATAAATAAATTGGATCACGCAACAAGAAATTAACTACGGAAATAAATAAAATAAATCCTACGTGAATAAACAATTGCATAATTAAAAGAAAACTACCTAGATTACACGACACTATGTTATATCGAAGTGGGACCTGCCTCCATAGAACAGGGTGTTGATATTACTCGATATCAACACTCGCTACATCTACGACATAAATTAATTAAATTAATTATTCTACAACTTATCTATAATGCAAATTAATTAATTCTAATTACATATTGCATAAATTATAAAACTATAATCTAAATTAAAATGAGAATTTGGAAAATATACTTTATTCCATCATAAATTGGACTTGTGCTCCAAGATTCCTCTGGTAGAATGAAAGAGGAACTATTTTTATACATAAGTTTTGTTTAAAAATAAAATAATAAATAATAAATGCATATCCACAAGTTTATCGTGTGATTTGATAACAATTAGCAAATAATAAATGATATCCACAAGTATCTCATGTGGTTTGCTAACAATTAGCAAATAATAATGAGATCCACAAGTCTCTCATATGGTTTACTATCAATTATCAAATAATTGACGACTCATACATAATTCCAAAATCATTATTAACATCTCAAACTAATCATGTCTAATAATTCCAAAATTATTTCCATATCCAATATGGTCAATGATATTTCAAATTCATGGCATATCTTGATGGTTGTGAATTGATCTAAATTAAAATTGTGTAGCAGCAACTATGTAACAACAACATTATGTTTGCATTATTGATTGTGTATTGTCATTGATGGCAACATGAATCAAACATGGATAGTCATATGCTGATGAGATTGATGACAAGTAATAAAAAAAGGAGTCCCTCAAATTACCAAATCATGAATAACATCTCTCAGGTGGATCAATACAGAGAAGCAGGAGAGATAGCCTTGTGATTGGATAGAGATAGTCCATAGAGGAGTGCAATGACACAAGGCTCATGAGAGAAGGCACATTTGAGTGAAGAAGAAATAAAGTTATGCAATTAAGGAAATCTGTGCAAAGGATTGTGGAGTAATCATGATTGTTCGTTTGATTTGCGAAAACCCACAGACTGTTCGATTGAGAACATGAGTTGTTAATCATAGAGATTAATGTTGATCGTTGGATCAAAATAAGAGCATGATCAGATTGTAAAGAATGAAGAATTGATGTTGATTGTTGGATCAAAATGAAATCGTTATTAGACGGCTCGGATCTCTTTCCGCCAGTCCGTTGAGCAACCAAAAAATGGCTATCATATTCTATTGATATCACTTAAAAAATTCTAAATATGGTTCATTATGGAGGTAATGGAAGTTGGGCATGCATTTTGATAACACCCGAGAAGACAAGTGAGTCCACAAGTCCCAGATTCCGCAAACCTATCACATAAAATAATTTTAAGTAAAAGTCCATGTTTAAAATGAATAAGAATCGTCCACTCAATGGTTGATTATATATGAACCGTTGATTTGTCTAAAGCTCATAGATAAAATAAGGAATGTCCATCTCAAAACTTGATTAAGTCTACACCATTGATTTATTCAGATGATTAAGTCACGCTATTTGGTCCCTGCCAGATTTGAAGTAAAAATGGGTCATTAATATCAAAACGAGATTAAGTCACAATCATCAGATTGAGAATTAATTTAAAATAGCCAGATCATGGGGAGGCATAAATATGACCATCCATCGAGGAGGAATATCCACAGTGGATATTTAAAGGCGTAAATCAAATTGCACAAGTGTTAATTTAATGGAGGCAGCACACATTGATTTGGATTGTTGGAGGTTTTGAGTATGTGTCAGCATGAGATTAATGCGCATAGTCGTTATTTCATTAATAAACTAATTTATTGAGTTGCGCCAACCGTCCATATCATAGGTCGATTAAGTTAGAGTCGTTGGATCAAGATCTTCTCGGGAGTAAGATAGGCCATTGGATCAGCTCATGGGTGCAATCCCAACCGTCTGTCGGTAAAAGGTAAAGTGGCCTGAAGGAAGTGCATAGGTTCCTAAAACTGTTAGGCATGAATAACATATATATGCACATAGAAATCAATGGTCAATATTTACTCTTGATCTCGATCCGACGGTAGCTGAGTGTCTACGAAACCAGAGCTCAGTGCAACAAGGAAATTGAAAGTTTTAGTCAATTTTATGAAGGTTTTTTGGATCAATCATTACATAAGGTAGATTGACATGAGAAAGATCAAAACATAATTAATCTACAAGGGATTTGAAGTCTATTAGGTTAATTTTAATTACAGTCTATTATGAATGAAGAGGCGCATTGATTAATTGAAAATGCATAATGGTTCAATAATGCACATCGTTTGGAAGGATATATATAAACTCATAAGAATGAAGAATGAAAATGTGACTCAGGGAGATATTTGAGTATATGCTACCTGAGGCAAAGTTACAGGAATAAGACTGCAGAGTAAAACTATGCAATGAGGGTGGAAGGGAGGATCTCAGGAGGATTGTAGTCCTCTACATGTTGAAGCCTTAACAACAGGGAGTTTCAGCTTCCTTTCAAGTTGGTTCTCGAAGAAAACAGGGGGGCAGTGCCTCCTTTCAAGTTGGTGCTTGAAGAATACAGGGGGTTGGAGTCTCCTTTCAAGTTTATGCTTGTAGAAGCATGGAGTTGTAGCTACCTTGAGTAGGTGCTCAGAAAATAAGGGGATTTGTGTCTCCTAGAGTTGGTGCTCTAAAGAGGATTGGTGTCCTTCACAATCACAGATTATTCTTTATAAACTTTGTAATTCTCATTAATTATATTTATATAATTGATTTTAAATACAATTCCATTATTGATCTATTGTGGTGATTAATAAAATAACTAAGTAATCACTAATTGTTTTAAAAGGTAATATTGATTCACTCCCCCCCTCTTATTATTTCCAACAATTGGTATCAGAGCATGTGCCTTCAGCACAATCTAACAAATGGAAGATAGATTCTACATAATACAGTGGATCAGTAGGAGGTAATGTCTTCCAACAGAGCACCACTATTCAAAGGGAATGATTATGCATTTTGGAGTGTGAGGATGAAAAGTTATATAATGTCCCTAGGTTTTGATGTCTGACAATCTGTAATAGATGGGTACATTGTACCTACTACTCCTCCAATAGACACGGCTGGAAAGAAGCTTTGCAATGACAATGCAAAAGAATCCAATGCCATACTAGGAGGATTAGCCAATCCTATATTCGTGAAAGTAATGCATTGTAAATCAGCCAAAGAATTATGGGACAAACTTAAAGTTATTTATGAATGAGATGGCAAGGTCAAACAAGCGAAACTTCAAACACTCAGAGCACAGTTTGAAAATCTAAAGATGAAGGAAGAAGAAAATATTGCATAATATTTTCAAAGAGTAGACAAAATAGTCAACTCAATCATAGCATTGGGAGAAACAATAGAAGAAAAAATTATTGTTCAAAAAGTATTGAGATCATTGCCTATGAGATATTATGCCAAGATCTCTACCTTAGAGGATAGATACAACCTTGACAAACTCACTATGGATGAGCTCCATGGAATTCTCACAGCATATGAGATGAGAGCAGGGAAAGACAATCCATCTAAAGAAGAAACAACTTTTAAAGGATCAAAATCAAAGGAAAAACAGGAGCAGGTTTCTAAGGAATATCAGTTAGAGATATCTGATGAAGAAATAACTAACTTCATGAAGAAACTCAAGAAAGGAACTGGTAGATACAAGGGAAATTTTCCTCTAATATGCTTAAATTGTGGAAAGATTGGACATTTTGATAACAAATGTCCCTATCTCAAGTAGGAGGGTAGTGATGATGAAGAATCCTACAACCAGAAAGACCATAAAAGGGATAAAGACCAATACAAGAAGAAATTTTATAATAAAAAGAAAAACCTCTACTCCAAAGAAGACATCAGTTCTTCAGACATGAGTGAAGATGATGGAGATCTTCTATTTATGGGAATGAAAAATAATGATGTTCATAATAATGAAGCAAATTCTGAAGATGAAGGAGAAGTAAACTTTGAAGAAGAATTTATCATTGCACTTGAAGAACTAAGGAAGTATAAAAAGAAGAATAAATCATTAAGAGAACAATTGTCTTAATATAAAGAAGCACAAAAGTCAAGAGAAAGAGAAGTGTCAAAGACCATCAAAGAAACAAGGAAAGTCATCAATGATTTGAAAACTCAACTTCAGGAAGCCAAAAGAATTGAAGAATTCATTGTAAAACAACTCAATGATAGGGAAAAAGATTGTGAAAAGCTAGAGGCCGAAATTGTCCTACTAAAAGGAGAAATTGAAAAAGAAAAGAAGCAATCAAGATTTTAAAACAGTTCAAAAATCTTGAATGGTATTGTTAATAATCAAAGGTCACCAAATGACAAGAAAAGATTGGGATATACTCCAGATTCAACATGTATGACACAAAGGACAAACAAAAGGCCAATCAGTTATGCATATACTCTTAAAAGCTCCTTAAGAAGAGAAAATAACAAGGAAAAGATGAAGCCATTGAAGATTGTTCCAAATAAACAAAAATATGCACTCCCTACTAAAGAAAAAGATGACAAGAAGAATATAATCACCAACAGGAATCCCCTTAATAAATATCTATTTATTGGATATTGCTACTCTTGTAATAATTTTGGACATAAGGTAGTACACTGCAAGGTTTATGGACAATACAATCATATAAATGTCCAAAGATTTAAGAACAATAAGTACAATGCAGAGAAGAGAAACTATGACTCATTTTCTCCTTTGCAAGACTTCAATTTTGAATGCCAGAGATGCAACAACTATGGTCATAAGGCCAATGAATGTAGATTGCCAAAGTATTCTATGAAGGAAAGTACCTACAGCATTAAGGAAAATTATAAGAAGATATGGAGAAGAAAATATGAAGTACAAAGGAAGAAAGATGATGAAGATATTGCACCTTAAATTGATAAAATTAACAATAGGAGAATGATGGGTGAAGTGTCTTATAAGGAATATGAAAATTAGAGTTATGCATAAAAAGTGGATCAAGCTCAAGAAAAGAAAACTCCTAAAGAAAAATGTGACAAAATTGTAGAACTTGATAATGTCCTACAAATAAATTATCCATTACCCAACAAATGGAAAATGCAAAAAGAAAATTCTAAAGAAGAAAATGAAGAAGCCTCTTTTACACAAAATAGTAATGATTATGAACTCTCAGACACAGATCCCCCTATAGAATTGAGCGATGAAGAACTTGAAGAGTTTCAACTTTATTTTGATTATCTACTAAATTCCCCCTCAACGGAAAATATGAACATAAGGAAAATAAAGGATTGAAGGACTGACTACAATCTCAGTAGCAAGATCTGATTAAGAAAATATCTATGATAATGTGGGAACTAAACCATATCACTAGTTGATACATCAAAAATGAAGAGGCCTTTTTGGGTTACAAATGAGTGAATAATTTGACTAGTATCATGAAGAAATTAGGAGCATTATGGAAGGAAATGAAGATAGTTATTGAGCAGGAATTGTATAATATTGGCACACTCTTGAAAGAAACTAAAGGGAAACATAAACTAAAGGATATCTAATGCATCATTGAAGCAGTCTAGTTAGAAAAGGATTGCAGCCTAACTATTATGGCAAAACATGTCTTGATTACTTGAGGCAGTAGTACAACAGCAAATGAAAAGTCCAGTTTCTCTTGAAAAATCTTGATTAGTAGTCAAATGGGAAGAATTGTTGACAAGGGGAGTTGCATAATACAAGAGGGAAGTTTCCTTCTACATTGATGTTCAAGATGGAGAGATAAACAATAAAACAAAATCAAAAAACAACAAGCATAATCTTCATTTAAAATTCATCAGAAAAGAAGCACTTGGACAAGGGGAGTATAACCTCAGGAGGAGAAAAGAAACAACCCCTTTTTTTATTGTTGTCAAAGGGGGACAGAGAAAGAGAAAAACAAGTCAGCTCAAAGGACTCAAAATAATACGAAATACACATTCATAGGGGGACAGAAGCCGTAAGAGTTTCACTCTTTGACATTGATGTCAAAGGGGGAGAAAAGAAGTAAAACAAATTAAATTCCCAAATTTGAAGATGAGATCAATGATAGGGGGAGAAAAGGTACAAACTCATTTGTTTTATAGATATGTTTCCCTCAATACCAGAGGGGGAGAAAAGGTGAAAAATCATTTGTTTTATAGATATGTTTCCCTCAATACCAGAGGGGGAGATTATTGGCATTATTGATTGTGTATTGTCATTAATGGAAACATGAATCAAACATGGACAATAATCAAACATGAACAGTCATATGCTAATGAGGTTGATGACAAGGAAGGAATAGAGGAGTCCCTCATATTACCAGATCATGAATAAGATCTCCCAAGTGGATCAATGTAGAGAAGATTAGGAGAGGTAGCCTTGTGATTGGATAGAGATAGGGCATAGAGGAGTGCACTGACACAAAGCTCAAGAGAGAAGGTGTGTTTGAGTGAAGCAGAAACAAAGTTTTGCAATTGAGGAAATCTGCACAAATGATTGTGGAGTAATCATGATCGTTAATTTGATTGTGAAAACCCGCAGACAGTTCAATCGAGAACATGAGTTGTCAATCACATATATTAATGTTGACCATTGGATCAAAATAAGAGCACGATCGGACGGTAAAGAATGAAGAAACAATGTTGGTCGTTGGATCAAAATGAAATCATGATCAAACGGCTCGGATATCTTTCCACGAGTTCGTTGAGCAACCAAATAATGGTTAAGTATCATATTCTATTAATATCACTTAAAAATTTCTAAGTATGGTTCAGTACGGAGGTAACGAAACTTGGGCGTGCATTTTGATGACACCTAAAAGGACATGTGATTCTGCAAGTCCAAGAGTCCACGAACCCGTCACATAAAATAATTCTAAGTAAAAATCCATGTTTAAAATGAATAAGAATCGTCCACTCAATGGTTTATTATATATGAACCGTCGATCTGTCTAAAGCGCCTAGATAAAATAAGGACCGTCCATCTCAACACTTGATTAAGTCCATGCCATTGATTTATTCGGATGATTAAGTCATGTTATTTGGTCCCCATCATATTTGAATTAAAAATGGACCATTAATCTCAAAATGAGATTAAGTCATGGTCGTCGGATTGAGAGTTAGTTTAAAATAGTCAGATCATGGGGACGCATAGATCTGACCATCCATCGAGGATGAAGATACATGGTGGAGATTTAAAGGCGCAAATCAAATTGCACAGATGTTAATTTAATGGAGGCAGTGCACATTGATCTAATCGTTGGAGGTTTTGAGTATGTGTCAACATGAGATTAATGCACGTAGTGGCTATGTAATCAACAAACTAATTTTTTGAGTTGCACCAACCGTCCATCTCACCGGGCGATTAAGTTAGAGTCGTTGGATCAAGATCTTCTCATGAGTAATATAAGCCATTAGATCAGCTCATGGGTGCAATCCCAACCATCTGTTGGTAAAAGGTAAAGGGGGTTGAAGGAAGCGCATAGGTGCATAAAACAGTTAGGCATGAATAACAGATATATGCACATTGAAATCAATAGTCAAGATTTAATCGTGATCTCGATCTGACGGTAGATGAGTCTCTACAAAACCATATCTCAGTGAAACGAAGAAATTGACAATTTTAGTCAATTTCATGAAGGGTTTTCGAATTGATCATTCCATAAGGAAGATTGACATTAGAAAGTTCAAAAAATAATTAATATACAAGGTATTTGAAGTCGATTAGGTTAATTTTAATTATAGTCTATTGTGAATGAAGAGGCACATTGATTCATTGAAAATACATAATGGTTCAATGATGCACATTGTTTGGAAGGATACATAAACTCATAAGAATGAAGAATGAAAGTGTGACTTAAGGATGTATCTGAGTATATGCCACCTGAGGCAGAGTCACAGGAATAAGATTACAAATTAAAATTGTGCATTGAGGGTGGAAGGGAGGAGCTCAGGAGGATTGTAGTCCTCTACAGGTTGAAGCCTAAACAACAGGGAGTTGTAGCTTCCTTTCAAGTTCATGCTTGAATGAAACAAGGGGTCGGTGCCTCCTTTTAAGTTGGTGCTTGAAGAATACAGGGGTTGGATCCTCCTTTCAAGTTGGTGCTTGGAGAAGCGAGGAGTTGTAGCTTCCTTGATTAGGTGCTCAGAAAAGAAGGGGATTTGTGTCTCCTAGAGTTGGTGATCTAAAGAGCATTGGTGTCCTTCACAATCACAGATTATTCTTTATAAACTTTGTAATTTGTTTTAACTATATTTATATAATTAATTTTAAATATAATTCCATTGTTGATCCATTGTGGTGATTAATAAAATAAATAAGTAATCACTAATTGTTTTAAAACGTAATATTGTCCCCCCCTGCCCCCCCTCTCAGTATTTCCAACACATTAATGGTAGGTGTTATAGCAATAACATTGGAAGGTGCTACAACAACGACACTAGCATGTGTTACAACAATGGTATTAGCATGTGTTACAACAACGACAATGGCAAGTGTTACAGCAAAAACACCAATAGGTGTTGTAGCAACGGTATTAGTAGGTGTTACAACAACAACATTGGCAGGTGTTAAAGCAATGACACAAGCAGGTGTTAAGGCAATGATACGGGTAGGTGTTACATCAACGACATGGGTAGGTGTTATAACAACGACACTAGCAAGTGTTAGAAAATAATAAAATGTTGATTTCTCAAAAGGTATGTTCCGGGTTGTTGAGATATTTTGAGGATAGGCTTATGTTGACATGATGATACCTTATATTAAAAATCTTAAGTACCCACTTCATTGATTTTTTGTTATAGGAGTAACAACAATGACAATTGGTTTTGCAATAATCAATAGATTGGCCTATTTTTTAAAGATAAATGCAAAATATGTTATTTCTCTAATATTTAACCATAATTCACATGAAATACTAAGGAAATGCAATGGAAAACACTTAGAGCCTAAATCCTGCACATAAGCATTAAAACAGACTAATACATGGTCATAGGTAAGTGAAAAGGGATGAGGAATAGGGAAAAGAGGATGCAAAAAGATGACATGTATGCGTCCCATCACCTCCCCCAAACTGAATATGTTGCATATCCTCATGCAACCTAGTACCTCTATATCAATCAAGTTGTATGGATGCTTCTCTCTTTCCAATGCATGCCCTTCTATGTTGTTAACATTTTTTCATTTTGCCTTGCATGATTTGCTTGCTATATGTTATCATGAATCATCCTTCAAACTTCAAAATAAGCATCCTCAAGAAATTCGGGTGAATCTACAACAAACATAATGGAGTTGTAGCAAACTTCTAGGAGTTGCAACAAACTTATTGAGTCATTTTCTTTCAAACTACAAACTGATTTTCTGTGAAATTTTTGCAAGCATACTTATTTATTTTATTGCTTCTCCTCACCAAAAATCATGACCACCTGATGTACAGATTTTGAGATATAAAAAAATCCTTCTCTACACTTAATATAAAAACTGGAGTACCAAAAGTAGTTTTATAACAAGGGAAGCAATAGTAAATCATGATAGTTTAAATATCATGACATGGTAATGTTTTATTTCCTGCTGCTAGTTCTTGTGTAACAGTAATAGGGATTCCTATTATTGATTCTTGTGTAGCAGCAACAGGGCTTCCTATTACTGGTTCTTCTGTAGCAACAATAGAGCTTCCTTATGTCATTAATGTTGAAAAATTACTACTATCAAGCCTCCTTGCTATTGAAAAATTAAAATTGTTATTGTACATACCCAAATTTAAGGATTCATTTATGCCATAGACTATGAATTGTTTTATGACGGGATATATTTCAGTTGGAATGGATTCTATAATAGCTTCTTTTGTTGTAGGTTCTTGTGGAGCAGTCTATTCCTCTCTAGTTAACAACGTTCCCTTCTCCCCCGAACTGAGAATTTTTTTTATCAAATGGAAAGGACAAGAAAACAATGGTGTGTTAAGTATGGAATGCACAACAATCCTTACTCCCCCCAAACTGAAAACATTTTCTCAAAAAAAAATGGTCTCCTCAACTGCAACAATATTGCATTAAATATGGAGTGTGTCCATCCCCCCCCCACCCCAAATTGACGATGTTGCATGTCCTCATGAAACATTGTATCCTTATGTGAAAGGTTTATAGTGACATTAGATGTGCCTTGAAAGAAAGCCTACAAATGGGCTATGATCTACTGGAAGATATGATGCTTAAACCATCTTTAATGTAGTATGAATTCTGGTTCAGTTATGTGGACCTAAAAAATGCTCATGGATCAGGAAAGAGAGATATGGAATTAGAAAATGTTGGTTGTTAGAGGACCATGTTCTTTTTCAGCAATGTTTTAAGCTTGTCCTTGTCAACTACTTATTTTTATGTTATTGGCTCTTGTGGAGCAATAACAATGCCTTATTTTTATCTTACTGTTGGTTATAGTGTGGTAGTAGCAAGGTATTCTATTGTTCTTATTGTTGGTTCCTGTGTGGAAGCAACAAGACTTTATATTGTCGATTCTTATAGAGCAGTAATAGGGCAACTTGGAATCCTTCTCATTCATGGATATTGGAGTGGATTTGAACAAGAATGGTGAGAGAATATTATGGGATGTAAAGGTGGTGGTGCCACCCCCCCCAAAAAAAAATGAAGATATTGTCCACCCCCGAGAAATGGAAAAATATGAGGAAGTAGGATAGAGACCTAAGTGATTTTCCAAATACAGATCCATAACATCCAATGAATTTAGATTAAATAAAATAAAAATAAGCATACATACACCTACCTAAGAAGTCTATGAGCTTTGCAACAACTATATGATAGCCTAATATGGTCCACAATGATGTAAAATTCTACGAGAAAGAACAATGTGGAGCTTGGAATCTTGGATCACAATGTGAATTGTATATTGATATCTAGAACAACCTTATGATGGAGCAGTGAAAATTGGGAATATTTATTCAAAGAGCAGCTGAAACTTGAAAATGAACTTATTTTTTATTTACAAACCTTATCCGCCAGCAAGTTGGTTTTAAACAAAATCTATCTAACTGCGCCCAAAGGGTTTTCATAGTCATAAATTTTTATTTCCAAAGAATGCCTACTAGCAAGCTAGTTTTCAAGCATTCCAAGGTCTAATGGTGCTTGAGACAATTCTTCACAACCAAATTTATTAAGGAAGGGGATAGGATAACAAGGTAGCTCACCGTTGTAAGCGAATTGAGTCACTTTATTGCATGGGTTAGGGATGGTCAGAGAAAGAAGTAGAAAGTGACGAGGTTGAATTTGTGGTTTAATAGTAGTGGTTGTCTTAAAAGTGTATCCCAACGAAAAGATTAAGCTTCAAGGTCTACCACATAAACAAAGGAGCTTCATGAACTTCATCATGCAATTATTTTGAACTGGGAAGAAGGAAATGCATGGGGATACCATGGTACCCATGAATGAGCAAGATGAATAGTAATCCTCGTGAAACGCTTTATTTTTAGCAAAGGTATTGGCGATGTGACAATGGAACTTGATTTCTAGAACGCTAACCTTCGCTTCTTCTTCTTTTTTCTCGTTCTCGATCCATCTACAACTTTGATTAAATTTTTTGATATTGTTGTTTTCAGATAAGGCACTGCTGGAGCAAGCTCCTAAGAACTTTGAGCTTCAAATCATGGCTCATTCAAGGAATAAACATGACATGATGTTGTTTTTTTTTGGTTGGATGGTGATATTCCCTTTCCAAAAAAATTGTCTTCAAAAATCACTCTTTCATGAATTGACCTTCTTAATCCTTCTAGGACTTGCAAAAATAAATTGCACCTACCTGCAATAAAACATGAGATCATGGAAGAAGAGAGGTGATTAGGCTCTCTTCATTTATGACACATATAAATAGTGCATATAATACAGATCCAAAGAAAATATAAACAAAGAAATATGCATTTCTTTACCTGTTAAGGAGTTTTTGCTGGCTAGGCTTCCCAACAATGTTTTGTTGATAATTTTTTTGTATAATGTTAGATTGAAGTGATAACAAAGCTAGAATAAAGTATACTCATAGGTATATCTCCATTATAAATAGGTTTTGAAAAATCCATGAAATGTTATGCCAAACATGTCGTGGAGCAACATTCATGACATAGTTGCTTTTGATTTTCAACCTCGACCAACAATCACAGTTTTGGGTGTAACTTTTTCGTTTAATGATGGATAGACATGATTATAGTTGGAGGTGAAAGTAGAATCATTTAGGTATATCCAATAGAAAGAGGTTTTGAAAACAATAAGGATTGATGGGTCAAATATGCCAATGAACATACTTAGAGGAAACAAAGTTTGAGAAGAGCATATTTAGGATAGGCAATTAGTATTTTGGGCGTAGTTTCTCATACGATATCAAAATGAAGTGATTGAAATTGCGTCGTAAACTATATTCATAAGAGAATATACCCTAGAAATAGGTTTGAAAAATTCATCCCTTTTATCTACGAAAATGGATAGTCTGAACTATGTTCTTGAATTCCATGCTTAACATCTAGTAAGTGTTTTGACCATATATTTTTCGTTTGATATCCAAATTGAGAAATTCAAATTGGATTAGAAACTATATTTCAAGTTTTTTTTAGATAGAAACAATTTTTAAAAATATTTCCATGTGGTTTCTCAAAACAGGACTACCCCTATTATGTTTTTAGTAATTTTAACAAGCCAACATGCTACAAGAATTTGATCAACCAGACATGTCTCCAACTTATGATATGGATATCCATGGATCTTTATAGGCATATAATTTTCAATATAAGATATCCACATACCAAAAATTTCAAGCATCCAATGGCCAGATTGAGCAAGATGACCTTGACAAGACCTGGAGCAAAATGCAAAGACAATACCTAAATCAAGAATATGATAGCAATGGGATCCTGACATAATCATCATGGGAGTCCATGAAGTGCCCCATTACTTAAAACATGAGATGATTTGAGGTTCCAAATATGTCATTGAACAGTCAAAATATAGAATCCAACTATGTTTTTAGAAAATTTGTAGAAAAAATGATGTAGAAAATCAGGAGTTGGCTTAATCAAATGATGATTCTCCTATCATTCACTTGTAAGACTGTGATTTGGGCAATATACTAGATGGGAACCAACCATGCCTTTGGTTCAAACACTGGTATTAAAATATTGATTGGAAACCTATTGTAATCCAGGGCCAAACATCAACCTAGATGCTAAGAATGAACCATTTGTCATCCTATGGACATATTCCCACCTAGAGAGACACCTAGATACCCAACCATGATGCTTGCTAGTTTTCTAGAAGAATAGTCTGGGCATGGGATGTGCCAACGTAAATCCTATATTCGTTTATGCACCCGCCACTGAGGACTTACAATGAAACAATGTTTCACCAAGAAACAAACAGAGGATATGAAACTTGTAATGACACTTTACCAAGCAGACTCAAGAATCATCATATACTACTTCCAACCATTGATTCCTTAAACATTGATTCATTCATTTAGTGCACAATTTTCCAAAAACAAAGAGACTAGGTGTATTGCAAAAAAGAACCATGGGTTAATGGATGGAAAAGGAACGCAAGAGGGAGGACAAGAGGGGGTAGATGAAGAATGAGAAATAATAATGACATAAGAGTGGAAGAAGGATAGAAGAATAGATGGAAAACAACATCTCATTCTATATTTTCATTTTCATGTCCAACAAAAAAATTGTGATTTGCAAAGCTACCAAATTAATAATGTATCACATACCTTGATAATCAATGTAGACTCAAACTTGAAGGCCTTGTAATCCCCTTGTCTCCTTCTCTAGTGGAATCTTCATTCGTTGATGCTTTTATTTCCTCCTACCAATGATTTGAAAATTAACTTGATCTAAAATTTAGGATCTTTTAACCATTATTTGCATGTGAATTTGTAACTGTTAACCATCTTTGTAATGCAAAATTAAAGAGCATCCATCAAGGACATGAGCACATAAACATGTAAGCAAACCATCTATGAACAAGAATTAGTAACGGAGTTCACCAGACCCCCTAGCTACGTCTCCGGGCCACTTTCCAAATGGGAAGGCCGATAGATTAAGTATTCAAATGCTTACAAAGTGAATTCTGAATTATGTCTGTCATATATAGTAACAGACTTCAACAAAAGATGCAAGATGAAATTCTGAGACTTTTAAGTATGAACATGAATACCTTTCTATGCATCTAAAAGATTCTGTGAGCACTTTTCTGTCTGGATGCTTGAATGCAAAAACTGAAGTTGGATCTGGAATCCTTGTGAAAAACCAAGACTTTTGAGTATAAACTCGATACATTTCAAAATTAGACTCGGAATGCCCTTCTTGGCACAATTCCTAAAATCTACCTCTGATTTGTACAGTCCGTACGGCCTTGGGATGCATGCAAATCCATAACCACCTTGATCTGTGTGCAAAACCACCTTAGTTTGCGTGCAAATCCACCTCGGGATGCATGCAAAACCACCTCGATCACTGTGCAAACCACCTCGGGCTGCGTGTCAGTCTCTGCCTGCATCAAAACTCCCACCTCTGGATCCGTGCCCATGGCTCATTTAAATAATGGAAAAAACAAACCAAAAGGGGCGTGGGCCATAGGCCACGCACCCACCCAAATCCCATCAAATTCAACACTTTTTAAGGTTATCGCGCCACCTTTTTCCACGTCTCATGGCGGTGGCGCATTGGTAGTTGTGGTGGTTAGGGGGGCGAAAGTCCCGGGGTCAAACCCGCGGGCTTCTCCTCCCACCGCATATGTGATTTTGATATTTGATATATCATATGGTTGAACTTTGGCGTATTTATATGGTTGGATTTTGGGTTATAACATATGGTTTTGATATATCATATGGTTGAACTTTGGTGTATTTATATGGTTGGATTTTGGGTTATAACATATGATTTTGATATATCATATGGTTGAACTTTGGCATATTTATATGGTTGGATTTTGGGTTATAACATATAAATTCCAAGGGGGGGCCTCGGTGTTGGCAAGGTTGAGGGCTAAGCCCTTGACCACCCCCATTTTTCCCAACCATGGGTCATGGTGGCCTTATTCTAAGGTCTTGGGTTCAATTCCCATAGCCCCAAATTACATTTTTTAACCATTTCTAACCATTTTTTCACCATCTTTGACGAAACTTCAACTCCTGATATCTTCATCATCTGGAGGTCGTTTTTCCCGAAACGAACGTCACCGGAAAGCTGTTGACCAGTTCTTCCACTTTGTAATCTTTACTTTGCATTTTGAATACTTTAACTCTATCGAATTTTAAGATGATCCACCTGGATCAACCAAGCTTCTTGCAAAATAGAGATTAGTACTATGGGTGACTCGTACTACACCACAAAAAAATATTTAATAACTCAATCAATGTATCTAAATGACCTATATCATGTGCTATGCTAAAAAAAAATGAATGAAAATTATCTTAACCAATGCGAGAATGAATTTCAAACCAATACAAGAATGAAAATGCAAGATTGAATTTCAAACCAATGCAAGAATGAAATGCACCTTTCGTAACTCCCTGGCAAAGGCGCCAAAAATAACGGGCTTTTAATTACCGTTCTAATTTCTTAGAAAGACAGTTAGAAAGTTTGTGCATTTAATTGTCAACTAAGGGATCGTATGGAACTTGTGAGTTACCAAATTTACCGTGCATGCAGGCTGCACTCTATGCTTCCACGGGTTTGTTATGTAGTTGTAGTATAAATGATTACTTTTGTAGGTAGAGTGTAGACAATTCACAATTGGCAAGGTTTTATAAACTTCAAAGTAAAATCACACTTGCAGAAAGTAAAGTGACTAAAGCTACTTGCAAGAAACAAAATTCACTCATGTTGAAAAGGAAATTGCTTAACTAAAGTAAACTAATTCAAATGGACATGAAGCAATATGTCATAACCTCTGGTTGAATGAAATTGAAATTGCAGGAAAGAAAAGCAAAGTAAGCTAATTCAATTGGACAAGAAACAATATGTTGTAACCTCCAGTTGAACGAAAATGAAATTTCAGAAAAGAAAAGCAAAGTAAACTAATTCAATTGGGCAAGAAGCAATATGTTGTAACCTCCAGTTGAATGAAATTGAAATTGTAGAAAATAAAAACAATTGGAAGAAAGAAAAGAAAAGTAAGCTAATTCAATAGGACAAGAAACAATATGTTGTAACCTCCACTTGAATGAAAATGAAATTTTAGAAAAGAAAAGCAAAGTAAACTAATTCAATTGGGCAAGAAGAAATATGTTGTAACCTCTAGTTGAATGAAATTGAAATTGCAGAAAATAAAAACAACTTAATCTAGTCCTTACCAAGATGATGATTGTTATTACTCAGACCAACAAACGTAATCATTGTGTTAAGCACATTTATTCAAAAACATAAAGGAATGCAAACCCAATCTAAAGTGCAATTATGTCAACTAGAAATTAAAAATAAATAAATAAATGATATCCTACGTGAACAATCAAAAGCATAAAGAAATTGGATCATGTGACAAGAAATTAACTACGAAAATAAATAAAATAAACCCTACGTGAATAAATAATTGCAGAATTAATAGAAAACTACCTAGATTACACAAAACCATGTTCTATTGGAGTGGGTCCTACCTCCATAAAACATAGTCTTGATATTACTTGATATCAACACTCGCTACATCTACGACATAAATTAATAAATTATTTATTTTACATCTAATCTATAATATAAATTAATTAATTCTAATTAGATATTGCAGAAATTATAAAACCATAATCTAAATTGAAATGAGAACTCGGAAAATATATTGTATTCCATCATAAATTGGACTTGTGCTCCAAGAATCCCCCCATAGAATGAAAGAGGAACTCTTTTTATACATAAGTTTTTTTTTTAAATAAAATAATAAATAATAAATGCATATCCACAAGTTTCTCATGTGGTTTGCTAATAATTAGCAAATAATAAATGATCCACAAGTTTCTCATTTGGTTTGCTAACAATTAGAAAATAATAAATGAGATCCATAAGTTTCTAATGTGGTTAGCTAACAATTAGCAAATAATAAATGAGATCCAAAAGTCTCTCTTGTGGTTTGCTAACAATTAGTAAATAATTAACGACTCATACATAATTCCAAAATCCTTATTAACAACTCAAACTAATCATGTCTAATAATTCCAAAATTATTTCCATATCCAAGGTGGTCAATGATATTCCAAAATCATGGCATATCTTGATGGTTGTGAATTTATGTAAATTAAAATTGTGTAGTAGCAATTGTGTAGCAACAACTGTGTAACAACAACAATAATGGTAGGTGTTACAACAACAACACTCACAGGTTTTACAACAACAACACTAGCAGATGTTACAACAATGGTATTGGTAGGTGTTACAACAACAACAGTAGCAAGTGTTACAACAACGACACTAGCAAATGTTACAACAACAGTACTAGTAGGTGTTATAGCAACGACAATGGAAAGTGTTACAACAACAACACCAGTAGGTGTTATAGAAATGGTACTAGCAAGTGTTACAACAATGACATTAGCATGTGTTACAACAACAACACCAGCAGGTGTTACAAAAAACAATAAAATGTTGATTTCTCAAAAAGTGTGTTCTAGGTTGTTGAGATATTTTGAAGATAGACTTTGGTTGACATGATGATGCCTCATATTAAAAATCTCAAGTACCCACTTTGTATATTTTTTGTTATAGGAGTAACAAAAGTGACAACTAGTTTTGCAACAATCAACAAACTAACCCATTTTTCAAAGATAAATGAAAAATATGTTATTTCTCTAATATTTAACTATAATTCACACAAAATAATAAGAAAATGCAATGGAAAATACTTTGGGTCTAAATCTCATGCACAAGCATTAAAAAAGACTAATATATGGCCATAGGTAAGTGAAAAGGGATTAGGAATAGGAAAAAGAGGATGTAAGAAGATGACATTTATGCGGCCCATCACTTGCTCTATTCAATTTTGATTCATAGGTCCACCTCATAGCAATCAATCTAGTCGACAAGCCTAGGTTGGAAGTTCATGACCATCCTAACCCATATCCATTGGGATGGGTAAACAAGGATGCAAAGCTCAAGGTCACAAAACAATGTAAGATCAAATTTTCTATAAGTGTAGATTTTATTGATGAAGTGGAGTTAGATGTAGTACCCCTTGATGTGTGTAATGTAGTGTTTGGAAGCCCCTACATGTATCTGAGGGATGTGGTCTTCATGCGGAGAGAAAACCAATACCACCTGATCAAGGATGGGAAGTCTTACATCATCAATGCACACAAAGGTAAATCCAAGACCTCTATGGTAGTACCAACCAAGCCAAAAACTTGACCAGTTCTAGTAAGAAGTATGTATTGTTTTTCTTAAGAGAGAATCAACCAGGTGATGAATCAGTAAGAGGAAAGACGTCCCTGGAGGGATGTACTAAGGAGAATAAACAATATTTGGAGGAGTTGTTGCAAGCATATAGAAGAGAGTTCCAAAATCATAAAGGGATTCCACCTAAGAGGGAAGTGGTACATAGGATACAATTGTTTCTTGACTCCCCATTACCAAATATTGGGATATATAGACAATATGTTCTAGAAGCAGAAAAAGTGAAGAAATATTTGTAGCATCTACTAGAGCGGGGATTAATTCAACTAATCACCTCACCTTATGGGTCACCTGTCATCATAGTACCCAAGAGGGATGGGACTTGGGGAATGTGTATCAATTACAAAGCTTTGAACAAGATCACACTCACAAATCAATAGCCTCTGCCCAAGATTGATGATTTGTTAGATCAATTGTCACATGCCAAGAACTTCACCAAGTTGGATCTCAAATGGCGATACCACTAGGTATTATCAAAGAAGAAGACACTTGGAAGACCACCTTCAAGGAAAGACAATGTTTGTATGAATGGCTAGTCATGGCTTTTGGTTTATGTAATGCACCAACTACATTTATGTGATTGATGAATGATGTATTGTGTTCCTAGTTAGATTCATTTGTAATAGTGTATTTGTATGACTTATTCATTTATAGCTCTACCTGAGAATAAAACATCTCACATATTATGCAAGTGTTAAAGACTTTGAAAAATCATTAGCTACTGGCTAACCTTAAGAAATGTGAGTTTGTTCAGTAGTCATTGGTGTATTTTGGGTACGTGATTGGTGGAAAGGGACTCAAGATAGATACCATGAAGATGGAGGTCATCCTCAAGTAGTTAGTTCTTACTTGTGTCACTGAAGTTATGAACTTTGTTGGGGAAACACATTACCTAGGGAAGTTCATAGCATACTTTTTAGTTGTAGCTATGCCATTCCATGCCATAACAACTAGTGGGGAAATAATCTATAGAAATCTTGTGATGAGATAAAATGGAAGATCAATCAAGCATTGATTCTTTTATAACTTAACTTGCAAAATCCTTTTGAATTGGAGATGGATGGAAATGGATATGCTATGGGAGTGGTATTGATGTAGGGAGGTAAGATGATTCTAAAATGTTTCATGGGGGAGTCCTAAAGTACCCTACGTACTCTATGCCCCAACTCAAGCTACCAAGAAGTGGAAGCACTATTTAATAGGCAAGGAAACCATCATCCACATTGATCACCGACCACTGGAGTATTTGCAAGCCTAGAGTGAGCTTTACCAAAATAGACATTATAAGTGGATGGGGTTTTGCAGCAGTTTCATCTAGTCATCAAATATAAGAAGGGAAACACTACTTGGAAAACATGCTTTCAAGGTCACCCACATCCAAGATTATAGATTTGGGAACTCTTATGCACATGGATCCTTTTACCCATGATGCATACAAAGAGGCATGCATAGAAGATGAGAACTTTAAGAAAGTTTTTCAACAACTACAAGACCAAATTTGTGTAGAAGAAGATGATGGCTATAATCTCCAAAAAGGGTTGCTCTACAAGCTAGACAATCTCCATGTTTCTAAAGGTAAAAGATTGTAGATTATTAGAGAGATTCATACCTCCAAGGTTGCAAGACACTTTGGTGAAGACAATTTCCAACTTACAAAGGTATGTGTATTGGCCCAGAATGAAAGAATATGTAGCTCAATATATTAGAGGATGCATACTTTATTGTAACAATAAGCCCAGTAATAGAAAGAAAGGGTTATACCATCCCTTGTACCCACTCGACCCTAGGAAATCATTTCCATGAATTTTGTGGGTGGTTTTTCAACAAACAAGAAGGGAAATGACTATATGTTTATGGTAGTTGATAGATTCAACAAGATGTGAATTCTTATACCTTGTGCAAATACCATCAAAGGACAAGAAGCAACAAACATGTTCTTTAAGAAGATCTAGGTGTACTTTAGGAAACCAAGGAGCATCATCTCATATAGGGATATTAGATTTATCGATGCCTTTGAGACTACAATTTAGGAAAAGATGGACAACAAGTTTAAGATATCTACAACATTCCATCCACAAAAAAATGTGTAGATAAAAGTAGTCAACAAGATGTTGGTTCATCTTTTGAGGGGTTATGATGCAGGTGCATTGAGAGTATGGTTATGGGTAAGCCAAAGGAAACCCAGGATGGTGACTAAAGATGATCCAAGGGGAGTAAAAGGTATAGGTATGCATATATGTGATGGAAGAATGGTTGATGAACCATGTATGAGAAAAAGGTTTCCTAGAGAATTGACAGATACAGTGGCTGGAAACCCATGTATTCTAATGGATGGTAAATTTTTTATATGGACTTCAACAATGTTTATGTTTTACAGATACAAGATGAAAGTTGAAGAAGATCGTGGATGAAGAATGAAGAAGACCAAAGGTCACAAAGACAAAGAGCATAGAAGATGAATATGGAGCCAGTTCAAAAGACCAAGTGAAGAAGAGAAATAAATAGGTTAAGAGTATTCAATAAGGGAGAGTATGAAGGAAAAATTCCTACTTGTAATCATGAATAATGTTTAATAAATATAATGGAATTGTAATGATGTACACTAATTATAGAAGTCTACATATGAATTGGAGATGAGGAGAAATGAGAGAAGTTAGGGATGAAGATTTGTTGAGATATTCATGGAGATATTGTGGAGAAATTTATGGTGATAGTTATGCATTTGGTTTGAATAGAATATCTAATTATGAAATAGTTGTTATGGTTATTGATCATTATATAAGGGACCACTTGTACATTAGAATGTAACACACAAGAATGATTTAATTTAAACTAATTTCCCCTTCAAAGGTTTCTTGAGCATAAAATGTCGGTGTCCCTTGCTTTGTATAATGTGTTTGTGTGTGTTTATATGTTTTGAGTTGGTTGTATGCATCATTTGGTATCAAAGCGATATATTTTCTTAGACAAAGAACACACATTGCAGAAAGGACATCCCAACCACTACATCAAGTAAGGTCACAACCATAACAAAGGAGAGACTGAGGTGCAAGTGGTAGTGCAATGAGCCAAGGCATGAAGTGCATCAATGAGATCGAACAATTCACGATTAGAGGTTGTTGTAGCATGGAAGAGTGTCATACAATTGAAAAATATTTGAGAGTCTATTGAAACTTGGTGCTAGTGGGAAATCCATGGATTGTTGTTGCAACGTGGAAATTAGCATTGTGCTATGAGGTGGTTACCGAGGTGTCGGGAAAGCAAAATGTGGCTATGCATTTGAGTAGTGGAAGGTTTATTGAAGCTAGAAATAGGAACTTAAAGATTGTGTTGTTGTGTTTGATTTAGTGATGAATTGGTTGCTAGGTTTCTGTGTATGTCTCAAAATACTTGTATTTGCATAGCTATGGACTCCATGAATGGTAAATGGGAACGAATGAGTAGATTTATTGCTATGATGATTCGATCATGTTGGTATTCAGTGAAGATGGATAATAACACTAATGTGTAAACTAATGATTTTTCCAATAAGAAAGTAATCTTCTTATATATTTGTTGAATTGGCTATTGAATACATCAAACTCCAAGATCATTGTGTGTTGATTGGTGCATATTTGTTGGGCCTTAATGGTGGTATCTTGTATGACCAAGGATCATTTATAACCATCCATGTTAATATCTATTATTGAAGGAGTGTTGTTACATGGTGAGTGGTACCTACATGGAGTTGTTGCATTACATGTTGTTCACATGTGTTTATCTTGTAGTGAATTGTTAAAGAGAACTTTATTGGTAAACACATGCGTGGAGTTATGGGTATATTGACAAGGCAATGGGGGTCTTATCATGTTGTTGCTTGAGGGGCACAACTCGACTCCCATGCTTTCAAGGGATTGATCCTTGAACAATGGTGAATCTCTTCCCAAGAGGATAATTGGTGATGAACAATGAAAAAAAGGTCAAGGAATCGATGCAATATTTGGCCAAAGACTAGGAACAATCATGCCCATGCCATATTGTGCTATCTAAGGAGAGTCTCGGTCTATGCAATGGTAGACACAATAGAAGTAGTGGACCATAAAACTGAGAAATCCATGGTGTCGTTTGTTTAGAAGGCATGGATTTATAAGGAATACGAGTCTACCAATGACGTTTTGTAGTTAGACGATGGGGTAACAGTGCCAGAGGTGAATGAAGATCAAGTTCTCATTAAAGTCTACGTAGTAGCACTCAATCTTGTCAACTTTAAGAGGCGACAAGGGAAATTTAAACCCATTGACTCTCCTCTTCCCATGGTCCCAGGCTCTAGTGTTGTTGGCATAGTGATAAAAGTAGGCAACAAAGTGGAAGGGTTTAAAGAAGGTGATGACGTGTATGGAGATGTAAATTAAAAAACATCGACATGAATCTGGTTTGCATTTGGAGCACATGCATAAAATGCATAGGCGAGATCGAGATGATTAATGGTAAATGGATCAACAGAGAAACATAAGGAGGAAGACATAAAATATGATGCTTGTTTTTGAGGGGGTATATAGAGGGAGTTCAATTTATATTTGCATTGATCGTGACATACCATGCAGATAGAAATGGTGTGCATCAAAAACTCAATTGAAGGAAAATTATATACAAGAGAAATTGGCTAGAGCTAGAGGGGTAATGATTACAGATGAAGTTGAACACCAGGTCAAGAATTCTTTAAAGCAACTCATAGGCGAAAGAGTAGAGTATCGTTGGTTTGCAACCATTTGGTTTTGAAAGAAATGATGAGAATGCACCAACAGTATTTAATGTCCATGTGCCTGAATGTTGTGTGGGTTTCACTTTGGGATCTATCAGTGGTTATTCGTGAACAAGTTGTAGAGGCTTTATGTGCTTGGCTATGTGTTATCAAGAAGTCTGAGTCGAGGTGGCAGGTGCAATGGTACTACCGCATGATTGAAGTAATTCAAGGATGGGGTTTGAAATAATATTAGTCATCATAACATACATGGGTCGTTGTTTGTAGTAGTTGAGCTCCCAAGGAATACTAGAGAATTTATGATGTCACGTGCTCTGCACTCCAACAAACTATATAGTGGATTTGTCTCTCTTGGTGAAATAGTTGTTGAGATTCTCCCAACAATTGCATTGTCAATGTTGGTGACCAACTAGAGATTGTGAGCAATGGGAGATACAAGAGCATGGAGCACAGAGCAGTCGTGAACGTGGAGAGACCAAGAATTTCAGTTGCAACAATCCTTGCACCCTACAAGACCAATGAAAGTATGGATAATATATGTAATTTAGTTTTTTTTTTTTTTTAAGAAGGATGTGAGAGTCAAGAATGTTAAATTGTTCCTCGGAACCTTCTAGAAGTGTATATTTTTGGGTTAGAAGATTCATGAGTGTAAAGAAGTTCTTTTGCACTATTTTGGGAGACTTGGGAATAAAATCTAGCTTTGAATATGTCAAATTAGAAATTTAAAATGGTTAAGGTTGAAGGTTCATAGTTATTGATGTATTGAGTCAAATTAAAGTTGAAAGTTATTGGTGGAGAGCTAAATTCATATTGAGTATTCATAGTCAAAAGTCAAATTGAGAGCCTAAGTCGAGTAATTCCAAAGGTTCTACTCATGTAATGAAGCTTTTGTAAATCCATAACAAAATTACGTTGAGTCAAATTCCAAGTTGCATTTGAAGCCAAAGTTTAAAAGTCAAGTAAAAGTTCGGAGTCGAGAAGAAGTTATTGATGTTGTAAGAAAAATGAAGAAGGGTGCATGATCGGTGTTACCCAACACCCCAAGTTATATTTATGAGTCTAAATGAAGTTTGTTGACATAAAGTGTTGAAGTCAAGTGAAAGGTTGGAGTTTATTGAGATCAAATTCAGGTGTGAATTATAGATCCTAATTATGTCATTGTCGAAGTCAAGTTTAAGTCATGTCAATGGTGCATCAATTAAGTTTTCCAAACCATGGTCATATCTTGTCTTGTTGGACATTGCACAATCCAACAAGAAACATATTTGTATGCATGTAATTGTAGTTGTAAACAAAGAAGAAGCATAATTGAAAAAGATGATGTAATAAGAATATTGATGCAGAGACAAAAGAAGAATTTGGTGGCAAGAAGAATCTCTACAACTATTGAAGAGTGAGGAACAAATAAAAGCTTTGAGAGAAGGTCCAAGGTGAATAAGGACCATAAATACCAAAAGACCAAGTTCAGAGAAAGAGACAACCTAGGTGAGGTATATAGTAAGGTGAGAAAGATTTGTTGAGGAAGAAGGAGAGCATATTGAGGCTCAGAGGAAAGTATAAGAGATTGAGAAAGAACACGAAGAGCTTAGTAGAAGGAAAATTCCATAGAAAGGTGAAATAAGGTGCAAACCTCATGACAAAAGCAAATGACAAAGGAAAGTTGAAGCAGAATGCAGACTCCTGGATTGAAGAATAAAAAGGCAAGGAGACATTGAAGAGGAAAGGATGGTGAAGGGTGAAGTAGAGAAGATAATGGCACAGAAAAATGGACATAAAGAATGAAGCAATAAAACTGGAAGCAATGAGGACAAGGAAGAAAGTTTGATGTAGCAAGAATAGAAGCACGGAAAAAGGGAAAATTGAAGCAGTGGAAGAAAAATGCAAGACACAAAGAAGAAGCAAGAAGTAAGGAAACAAAGCAAGGTAAAGAATAAATAGTATTGTATGTTGATGTAGATGCAATAAATCCATGAAAGAGACGTCCCTAAGTAATTTAATGGTCCTTGAATAATGTTTGAAAAAGGTCTTGGTCTTATGTTTGTATAAAATCTAGATTAGCCTGAAATGAAATTGTGTGTACATTATGTAAGCCTGATGAGGCATGTATCCCCCATAATTTGTATGTTGAAAGGTTCATGGTTCTCTAAAAAACACTTTGTGGTGTAAGGTTTGTGGAAAGAAAAAACCACTTGTCATGAGAGAGAGCTCGTTGAAGAAAATGAAGAAGTGATGAGTCAGAAAGAGAAGATCGACTATGGGCATAATCATTGATTTGAGGTAGTCCACAACTGGCAAAATATTTGAGGTGGTCCACAACTAGCAGAAGACTGAGGTGACTAGAGAGATTTCAAGTCATTAAAAATGGACTTGAGTAGTTGAGCATGAAAGGAAGATTGCAAGTCATCAAAAAGGGATTTATAAAATCAAACTGTGAAACGAAAGTTTGTGAGATGGAAGCTACATCCAAAGGAAGAGTGGTTCAGAGGATCCAATCTACCAACATTTATGAACTCATGGAAAGGAGCCAATGAATATGACTTTTGTTCCTTGGTAGTATGATATAGGTGCATTGGTGGTATGGTTACAGGTAAGCCAAAGAAAACCCAAGATGATGACTAAAGATGATGCAAGAGGAGTAAAGGTATGAAAACATGTGATGGGAGAATGGTTGATGAACCATACACAAGAAAAGGTTTCCTAGAGAACTGACAGATACAATGGTTGGTGACCCATGTATTCTAGTGGATGGTAACTTTTTTATATGGACTTCAACAATGTTTATGTTTTGCAGGTACAAGATGAAAATTGAAGAAGATCAAGGATGAATGTGAAGATGAGGCCAATTCAAAGGACCAAGTGAAGAAGAGAAATAAATGGATTACAAGCATTTGGTAAGGGAGAGTATGAAGGAATAAGTCCTACTTGTAATCATGAATAATATATAATAAATATGATGGAATTGCAATGATGTAGACTAATTTTAGAAGTCTACGTATAAATTAGAGATGAGGAGAAATGAGAGAAGTTAGGGATGAAGATTTGTTGAGAGATTCATGGAGATATTGTGGAGAAAGTTATGCATTTGGTTTGAACATAACATATAATTATGAAATAGTTGTTATGGTCACATGTTATCATATAAGGGACCATTTGTACATTATAATGTAACACACAGGAATGATTTAATTTAATATAATTTTCCCTTCATGGGTTTCTTGAGCATAAGCTCCCAGTGTCCCTTGCTTTGTATAATGTGTTTGTGTGTGTTTATATGATGCAAATTGATCGTATGCATCAGGTTATAGTTAGAAGCATACAAATACCTGGGATGAAAATATGATCTATATTCAACACTCTTATAACAAAGCAATCCATAATTATGTGAGTAGTTTCCCTTTCAAAACTTGCTTTCGATATTTCCCTCAATTTGCCTTGGATGTTTTATATGGACAACAAGTAGGAGTGAGTAAAGACGTCATAAGAGAAGGATTGAAAGCAAAGAAATTTCTTGAAAATTTTAGGCAAACCCATTTGCGAGTACATGAGACATTGAAGAAGTCACAAGAAAGGTACAAGACTTTACATAATTTGCACAAAATTGAGAATACATTCAAGATTGGAGATAGAGCTTGGTTGTAGCTAAACAAAAAATGTCTATATGTTCCTAGTAAGGGGAAACATGACTTTTGGCACATCGGGTTGAAAGGACACCTTCCAGGAAAGGAAAAAATGGTACTCTAGGGAGACAATAGAGGAAAAAATTCCTCACCTCATTCAATAAAATATTTTTGGAACCAAATGCCTCCCTTGATGGGGAGGCATGATCCAAAATGGATCATTATATAATTTATATCTATCTTGGTACTTTCTGGGAGGAAAAATTGGAGGAATTGGCTTGCAGAGCCCATTTTAGTGGTAAGTCTTAGTTTGAAGATTTGAGTCTAATACCTCTAAAGCCATTTTGAGGCATAAAATGAAACTTTTTTGAGTCAAAACTTTGTGATCATGCTTACAACCCATTGACATTGTTCTACATATTGAGACCTTTCCAACAATGTGAAAATATCCTCAATCGGAGTTCATATGCAGAAGTTATGCCTCCTACAAGTTGATCTACCTTATTGACCACCATGATATCGAGTGGATGTTGCATCATCCCCCATTACTCACATGTGAATATAGTCACATGTGGGATTTCAAGAAGATTTTCTAGAAGGTCCAAAACCCTAACACTATTTGACGGTTGAGGCATGCAAAAACCCTAACCCTAGACGACTATCAAACTATGTTAAATACTAGGTCACTAGGAGGAGAGGGGGTTCCATTCTCTTATCATTACACTTGTTCCATAGTTGAGAAAAGCATTTAGGAGTGGGATTTGTCATAATAACAAAGGTGGAAGAATATTATGTAGCAATTATTCAGGCCATAGTGTCAAAGGCAACTCCATAGTGAGTGCCCCTTTCTTTCTACTTGCATTTTCATAACTGAAGAAAAGAGAGTAGAGCATAGGCCTCACCCTGTAGTTGGGTTTTCTCCCACTTTGGGATTCCCGGGATACATCTTGTCTTGATTTGTGTGGATGGTGTGTTCATTTGCTTGTTATTTCATTTTCAAATTTCAATTTTTTTCATAAATTTGAGTAATAAGCTAGTGATAATAAATTAGAGATCTAAGGAAATAAACCTGCATAATAAAATATTTCAGCATAATACAATATATGTTTTGAAGAATTGTTCCAGTGGAATATCCATGATAGTTTACAAATCACCAACGATAATCAAATTGCATTCAATACCATGAATAAAGGAAGTATCAATTTGGTGGTTTGTTATGCCACTTTATCATTGCTTGGTTAGGGCGCACATATGTTGTGTTGGGTTATGATTTTGTAGGATCTTGTATCAACTCCATAACTAACTATTTGGTTTGAAATCCTATAGTAATGAATTCATGGCATCTTCTATAGCTAGTTGCTTAATTGGTGGTCCCATTGAATCTTCATCAATTGCCCACGTGGCTACATGGTTGGTGGTTTCATAACTTCTTCCATGGTAGACCTATGGGCATCTGCAAATTTATTACAAAACCCCTTAGAATAATGCACAATTAGTTTTTTAAACATAAGATAAGTTTAGATAGCACATGATTTCATTTAGATTCAACAAAAATCCACAAAAACTCCTAAAAATGCCTCTTGATTACCTTATTGTAATAAAACTTATTGCATTCATTGTGATGGAAAGTAGTAGATAATATCATGGGAAAAATGATAAGTAGGTAGGGAAAAATGGGTAAATGAGGAGAGAAAAATGATAGTAAAAAACATGCCAAATTTGGGACTTATTGGCTCCCCCAACCCGATGTTGTTGCATGTCCCTTGTGCAACTGGATTTCATCATTCTGATTCTGGAAGGCTTGCATGGACATTGCTCCAATGGAATTTTACATGGCCAAATTTTGTTGGATCATAATATCCTAGTCTCCTTTCAATTGTTGACCAGTTAACAATTTCCTCGTAATCACTCCAAGTTTCAATAACTTTATAATAAGACTTAGAATGCCACAAAACCGAGTAGTGGAATCAAAGACCAATCCATTGATTTCAATTTCTTCTTAAATATTCCAAGTAGAGGGCAGCTCTTGTTAATGAAATTTTGAAATGAGTGTATCCTACAAGTTCTTGTTTCTACAATGAGAGTGGTAGAATTTCCCATTGTTTATGTGCATCAAGAAGAGCCTCAATGGCATACAAATTTACTACCTCTTCATAATGATATTGTGAAAACTCTTTGATTTTTTCGCATCTTGGTTATGTTGTTAGAGTCCCTAAAAATTGATGGTGATCACTGATTATCATGGTAGAAAGAGGGAATTCTCATCAAATAATTAAACTGGTAGTGTTCTTGGAAATATCGAAAAGATCCCACTCTTTTTTCCATTGCACCTTATTATGTCGATAGGCGTATAGCTATTGGCAATGGGAACAATTAATGATCTTTTTAACCTTAAATCCTAATTTGATGGTTGTGCATTGAAGATGTTGGCATATTCTTAGTCGTCCTCCAAAATCAATGAGTCAGATTTATTGTTCATAACTTCCTTGCATTTATGAAGGCATCAGTTAACATGTTTACTTTTTTACATTTACCTAATCACATTATAAAATTATTGTAAGAATATATAATTGCCATGTTTAAATGATTAAGAAGGATTAATATCTATGCAAGCCACGTTTATATCATTAAGAAACACTGCACACGTTTCATGTTGTCGACACCCATTCATTTATGGATTCTGAACTGTCTCGTTAATTTACTATGCTTTGATTTCTTTTACTGCATTTAGGTTTTTAATGCTAGCAATGCATGCCTAGACGCCTTCCAAGCCACAACCAAGCGCCTCTCCAATGCTCGTTGTAATAGTCTATCGACTTTGATCAGCCACCGGTTATGTGGCTGTGCTAGTTAGTAATAAATGGAGACAATGACCTTAACTAAACATCCCCAACATAAGGGTTGGTATTCCATCTCAATTTTGTTTGCAGGAATAAATTGAATAGATATAACTCACAAAGCATATTGTGTTCTTGAGGGATTGGGGTAGAGTAGATCATAATAAAATCATGAATTTGATTAATTTCACAAGATTGCCTTGTAGCCAAATCGATGAAATCTAAATTTTGTCCATTGTTCATGAAGAAAAATGGTATATTTCCTTGATGGTGGTCGACAAGGAATCCCATGTAGTTTTAGGTTGTAATCTATGTGGACTTCCTATAACCTTTGTTCCTCGCATTGTTTATTGGATTTTAATTTTTCTTTCCACTTTTTCTCTTCTATTAAGTAACTATTGGCCCATTGGGTTTTCATATTTTGTATTTCATGCTAGTGGGTTTCTTTGAGAAGGACACCTAAGTCATATAATTCCTCCATGCCTTTCCATTTTTTAAGATTATTCTTAAGAGAACTGAACTCATGAGCATTTACAAGAATAGCATCCAATATGCCATTCACAATTTGTTGAATTTCAATAGTAGAAACTCCTTTTGTAGCCATAGGAATTGTACGTTCAACATAAGCTTCTTGATTCTGAATAGCCTCCAAAAGAGTATGTAGACTTGGTTGTGTTATAAAAATCCCTTTTCTTCGTTTTGATTCTAATTAACTTGCTTCAAAGTTTTTTTTGTATTTTTACCTTCAACCTTTTATTAGCTTGAACCAAGTCAGCATAAGTGGGCCTATGTAACATGTAAAAATAAGTGGGCCTATGTAGCCAAAACCATTTAAAACTTTTTGGGACAATAGAATGCTTACCTCTTCACATTTTGTGAATGTTGGAAGACTCAACCATATTTTTTGTAACATCCTTGTGAAAAGGATTCTATAACATACCCTTCCATGACTTCTATAGTAGGTTTTTCAAAAGCTCCTTCAGTGGCCATACCCTTAGTCACTCTTCTCATATGTTGGAGTTCAATTCTTCTTGTTCTTATGTTGTGAGTAACAAAAGTGTTAACCTCTTAGATATCATCTTGAACAACGTCATCCTAAATTTGGGGTTCATATATGAATTCATTCCATGTGTGCCTCTCATGAAGAAAAGATGCTTACACAAATAATTTTATTATAAGGCCATGATGTGATAGAATCCACTCAGGATTTTCACTTGTCTCACATATTTTTCCATAGAAAATATGGAAAATTGATGAGGTTATGGAAATCAGAGTAATGATGGTTATGCCCTTTGTTTGAGTTGCTAGAAGTAAATGGACAAGTATAGTGCATGTTCATGGAATTGACATATTAATTTTCCAATTCAACTTATATAAATGATGTTAAATCCATTCATATGCAAGAATAGGAAGAGAAATAGGTTACCGAGGTTTTAAGAAAATTTCAAGACTTGTGAATCATAAAAGATAATCATAACGTTGCCTAAACATAGCCATGATGTATTGTAGTTTTGGTTTTGTTGTGGTTGAAACAAATAAAGACAAATCTTAACCTGATCATTCGATAAACTGTGTCAAAGAGTTGATACAAGAGCTATGTTCTAGAGGTTCTATAGCTACCAAGATCATCTTTGTATAATTGAAAATATGCTAGAACAAAAGTGTTCCTCAATGACAATCATTAGAGAATCTTTGTAGCCAAAAGCAATTGAAAACTATAGATGGTATAAAGCTCTGGAGCTGGAAGACGAAGAGTTGCATCTGAGATATGAACATTGAAAACTAAAATAAGGTTCTATAGCAAGCAAGGGAAACTTAAATATAAATTTTTGAAACAAGTTGAAGGTCTTACAAACTAATACAAAGTTTTGTAGCAAGCAAATAAAGGTTCGCAACTGAAATATGACTCTAGAAATCCCTTTAGATAAGAGCTATAGTGCAACAATATACAATGATGATTTGGATATTGTGTGTTTTTTCTTTGCAAACTTTCTTTGTTAGCAAGTTGATTTTCAAACAAAGCCTGTTTAACTATTATCCCAAAGGGATTTTTTACATTCATAAGTTATTTATTCCAAGTAATTCCAGCCAGAGAATAGTTTTCTAGCATTCCAAGGTGCAATGGTTCCTTTGGCAAGTATTCATTTTGGATTTATTTCTTTATCTCTCTTTTTTTAATGCATATGTAAAGAGAATTGGAAAATCAACAAGTGGTAGGTGTAGGCGACATAATCATTGTATTGACAACCTCCATTTTTTTATTGATTTGAAATATCATTGATGAAAGCATCCTTGGACAATGGATTATAATATAACCTTAATCGATAGTCATTGGTCATGAGAGGGGTCCATTCCTCATTAATGGTATGCAACATGATGAAGCCATTATCATAGACAATATCAACCTCATAAGGACAAACTTGATGAAGCCATTATAGAGCTTTCCCTTGAAACTCTTAAATCTTGAATCAAAAAACAAGACCTAATCTCCTACATGGAATTTATTTTCCTTGATGAATCTATCATGCCATTTAGCCCTTAGTTGTTGGACAATAGAAGTCTGATGTAAATCTACTCAACAAATTTCATTGAATTCATTAATTTGTTACAAGCAGTTCTTTTAGGCATCTAAAAGATCCATTCCTATAGACAATTCAATTTTTAATGTCTTAAATTCAAATTCAATAGGAAGAACAAAATGTTTTCCATACATAATTTCATAAGGAGTGAAGCCAATAGTATTTCTCCATGTGGTATGGTAGGCCCACAATGTTTTTGGAATCCTACTAGACCAATCCTAGTGATGAATCTACATAATCTTGGTCAAGATAGATTCCAGAATTTTGTTGGTGACTTGAACTTACCCACTAGTTTGTGGGTGATATGGTGTGGAGTATGTTTGATCTAGTATTGTTTGGTGATGGATTGGATGATATTGGATGGAAACTATGACCCTTTGTTTGTAACAATCTCTTGAGGAAATACAAATATGATGAAGATGTATTCATATAAAAAATATGCCATAGCTTGCTCTATCACTTTTGGAAGAGCCTTGGCCTTAACCCATTTGGTCACGTAATCAATACAACTAGGATATATGTTTTCTTTTTATATGGTGGGATGATTGGCCCCACAAAATCTAGGGCCCATTTCTCAAAAGGTTCTACCATAAGTTGAGGTTGAAGAGACATATCATTTGACTGTACAAGTCGTCCCATTCTTTCACAACTATTACAACTTCTCACATACTTTTTGGCATCCCAAAAAGGGTAGGCCAATAGTAGTCTAGATGCAAAATTTTGTTGGTGCTTCTTTTGTCAACAAAGTGTCCCCCACAAGGTTCATTATGACATGCTTTTAAGATGTCATAAATCTCATTGTACCAAACACAATGTCGGATGACAAAATCTAGTCATGTGCAAAAAAAATGTACTTGAACCTTCACTTTGTTTGACAATTATTTGTTTGCTCTTTTCGAGAAATTTATTTTGGAAGCTTCCATGTAGATAAATAGTTAGTGATATGTAATGTTCCCAAGCAGAATTGCCAGGAACTCTAAGTCTAATGATTGCTTGTTTGTAGTGTTTTTGTTTAATGTTTTGTAGATTGTTCCTCAGATTTGTGCATGGAGTGGATTTTAAAGGTTTTGCACCATATAAATGATGGAAATGGAACAATAATAGAATATCAACAAAATCCAAGTAGAGTTATACAAGAAAGTATCCACAAAACAACATATCTGACCTTTATTTAATATATATGCTATCCTCCATACAAGAGATGCACAGATCTGAGAGAGAGAGATATGAAAGATACAAGTGTTGTGACTAAATACTCTTCCAAAATACCTTGCAATAAGTAGGAATGAGTCTTCCTATATGCCCAATGGTTGCATGCAAGTGGATAGGATCAATTTATTTCCCTTTAAGCTTTGACACCTCCAAATATGGTTGATTTTCACACCAATTGGTTGTAACAACCCTGGGAAATTTGACTTCCTCAAATAAAGCCCCCAATCCCTTGTAGAAGGCTGTCAAAATGTAGATTTGTAGATGTAGTGCTTATATGGAGAGATCCCTCAGCTAAAATAATAGATTTAGTCCTCCAACTCATTGAATATCCAAGGAGCAGTGCACCCCTCTTCATAAATTTTCCCAAGTGCCACAATAAATAATTATGCAGAAGAAACCCCTCCAAAATAGATGAGAAAGGACGCTCTAGGGATGGAAACCCCTTCTAAAACAAGTTTGGACTCAAAACTCCTCTCCACTAGCCAAATCAAACTCTCCCTTCATCAACAGTGCGCCCTACCTACATAAATCCTCTAGATTTGTGCCCTGTCTCTTGAACCCACTGATGGAACTAATCTAGGACTGAATAAAATGGTGAGGGTGGGATCTTTAACCACCTTAACCAAACTTGGATTAGGAACAGAGGAATCTTTCACCTCCTTGCTTATCTCTAGGGTTTGTTTACTCAAAACCCTCAAACCGTAAGTTGGATAGCTCAAGAAACAAATGAGAGAAAATGACATGAATGGGGAGTGATGCACCCTCATCTCTCTTTTATGCATCCATATTCTAATTTTCACTTGAGTTACTTTATTTATTCCTAAAGTCATTACTTTATTTTCTCCTTAGTCAATTAACCTTTTTTTTCTACTTTTACCAAAGTCACTTTAATAATATAACATTTAGATCCTTAGTGACCCTGTTGCACCTCTTAGCCCCCTTTTTCCTATGAGACTATAGTCTAGAGGGGTGACTAGACTACTAAGTCTTCCATTGTTCTTGTTAAGAAGAGGGGAACATTTCACGATATCTGCAAACCACATAGTGTTAATAGATACAACAAACAAACGTTAATTAGGGAAAACATCTTCAACTGGAATTGCATCCCATCTGGCTTGGAAAGAATGTTGGAAACAAAATTTTCTCTCCCTAGCTTCTCAAGGACGGTGATGTCAAACTTTTATAGCAACAATAACTATCTGGTCACTCTACCATTAGTAATAGGTTTATTCAACAAATAGTGGATGGAAAAATGGTTAGTATGCATGCATATAATGTAGACAATGACATAATGATAAAATTTATTAATAGCATGGAAAACAACAAGAAACTCTTTAGCTTGGTGGGTTAGCTCGAGTGGTGAGTGTTGTGAATTACAAGCAAGAGGTCATGGGGTCAAGTCCCTTTGTTGGTTGCCTCTGTAGATATTATTGGGTCTCACTCATTGTCCTTGCCAGGTTGGGTTGCCAAAAATGTAACCGGTCGGTTTACCTCCCGTACCATCCTCAAAATGAGGGCAGTACCTCGAGGGTTTCCCATGATGTGTATTCCATAAAAATAAAAATAAACGACAATCTCCTTCTCAGTTACTGTATAGATTAATTTTGTCTATGCAAGATTCTTGTTAATGAAGTATAAATCATATGTTCAATGATATTTCTTTTGAACAAGCATTGTACCGATGGCAGTATCAGAAGCATTTGTGGAGATATGGAAAGGTAGAGATTAGTTTGATCCTCTCAATACCAATGTTATGCACAAAATTTTCCTCGAGTGTTTCAAAGGAAAATTGACATTGGTTAGTCCAAAAAAAGTTTTGCATCTTTAGAAATAAATGTAAATATTAAAGGGGATGCTATATTAGTGAATTTTTCAATAAATCTATGATAACATGCTCCAAGAAACTAAGAACATCCTTGTGAGTTTCAAGAACAAGAAGGTTTGAAATTACTTCAATTTTGGATGGATCTACTTTAATAGTTAAAGGATAGATGTGATGGTCGAGTACAATTCCTTCTATCAATAACTTGAGGCATTTCTCGTGATTGAGAGAGAGATTTGTTTCCTAACATTCTATGAGAAATTTCTCCAGGTTGTTCGTGGATTCCTCATAAGTATCACTATACACTATAAAATCATCCATGTAAACTTCTACACAAGTATGAATCAAATTTGCAAATATACTAAGAACATCCCACTAGAAAGTGGTAGGATCATTGCAAAGTCCAAAGGGAAAGGATAAATATACATAAGTTCCCCATGGGCAGGTAAAGGTGGTCTTGTCTTGATCCTAGGGGGGAATATGAATATGATTGTATCCACTAAACTCGTAGAGGAAGGAGAAGAATTTATTTCTTGCTAATGTATCAAGGACTTGATCAATGAAAGGTAAAGGGAAATAGTCTTTTATAGTGGCTTTATTTAACTCTCTGTAGTCAACGCAAATGTGCCACTTACCATTTCTTTAGGCAAACTTACTAGTGGTTAGACCCATTGACTATTTGAGATAGGATAGATAAAATTTACATTCAACAATTTTTGTAGCTCTTCTTTCACTATATCCTTCACATGAGGGTTCATTCGATGTTGGGGTTGTCGAACAAGATTCATTTTTAATGTAAATATGGTGAGTACAAAGACCAGCATAATCCCTCTCATATTGGTGTATTCTCATGCAAATGCACCACTTATTTTCTACAATATTTTAATCAATTGGTCTTTTTTAGAGGTTTCTAATCTACGACTAATGTTAAGCATCCTTCATGGAATTTCTATTAGCATACAATGAGATTCTGATACAATATATAGAGAACAATGCATGGAATTGATTTGCAATGATAGAGTAGCTAATGGATAGTTTTCTTGAGTATACTTGTCTAGGATATGACTAAGGATGAAAAAATTGGATGTTGAAATGAGTAGGGATTGGCTATGAAATTTCTAATCAAATCATCTTCAATCTTATATTTAATAATCAAAGCCTGGTCAAATGTGAGGAATGGTTGAATAATCTTGTCATTGCTACCCTCATTTTCTATCCAAATAGGCATCTCGTGATTTGTGGAGGGCTTGACAAGAGGATATAGGGTGAGTTTCTTAGTGAAATCACTATGAGATATGGTCATATCTCCAAATATACAATCAATGTAGGTGTCTACAATAGCTAACCATGGACTACCCAAAATCAATGGGTAACCTCCAAGGTTATATTTTGGTTAAAGTACCATGAAATTTATTGTGTATTTCCAAGAATCCAAGCATATTACTACATCCTCAAGTATCCCTTTGGGCTTAATTATAGATTGATTAGCTAATTGAAGGAATGTAGGAGTTTGTCATAAATGAGGTAGTTGAAGTTTTTCCATGGTTTCTTTAGTCATGACAATGATGGTAGCCCCTAATTCAATCAAGCTATTAGGAATAGGAATGTTGTTAATGTGAAGATCCACTATGGGGCTTCCTGGGTCAATATATTTGGTCATAAAATTCTCCCTAAGCATCAAGTTAGCTAGTTGAGCAATAACATGAACAATTTGGGGATCTTTCTTCTTCCTACCAGGTTTCCTCAAACATAATTCTCTGACAACTTTGGCATAGATAGGGACATCTTTGATTGTCTAGAATAAGGGTTTTTAACACACACGTTCCATAGCTCCCCCAAGAAATCAAACTTAGGTTGAGTAAGTGGCTTGTTTAAACTTTCGAAGTTCCCTCATAGCTACCTCAAGATGCCAAATAATTCCCCATGGAAATTAAATTGTATCCAATAATGAGAAATTCATCATTCCCCACCATTAGGTCCAACCTCTTTGGAGTAACAACCAATCCAATTGTATCTATAGATTTTATAAATAGAGGAATTTAGATTAAGAATACCTCCTTGTTAGGGTTTGTGGTCCTAAACATTTTTTATATTGAGTCATTGGGAATATGCTTAGAGTCTAGTTTACCTTTGGATGCTTTTGACTTCTCTTCTAAAGGGAAGATGAATTTTGATATCTAAAAACAATATTTTCCCTAGAACCTCTTTTGCAATGAAATTCCTTAGTGTTGTTTAGTCTTTTGTAAGAGAGTTCTTCGTCATTTTCCATGAATCTCTATAAGGTTCCTTTGATTTGGCCATGCGTAGTTTATCCTAAGAATGTCCCTTGGTCTTGATGGCATTGACTTCTATATTACTTTGGGTTGTGATCCAATCGAGTTTTTTCTTTCTTCTCCATTTAACTGTTTGAAAACCTTCTCCATCCATAACTTTGAGATTATACATCATTTTATTTTTAAACTCTCAAAGTGCTTAATGGAATTGACCTCTCTATTACTTTGGGTCGTGATCCAATTAAGTTTTTTCTTTCTTCTCCATTTAATTGTCTGAAAACCTTCTCCATCCATAACTTTGAGACATCATTTTCTTTTTAAACTCTCAAAGTTTTTAAAAACAATTTCTCACAAAATGGCTTGAGTTGTGGATATCTTGTACTCAAAAATTGGCATTTTCATAGTCTAGCAACATCTTGTATCCCCAAGGATTCAATCATGATGCAAAA
>ML798659.1:0-25825 GCA_009831015.1 Picea engelmannii | reverse complement strand
TCAATAATATTCAATCTATCATTTACATTCATTTACCTCTTCCTGCAGGTCCATTTACAACACATATTCATACTTATGAGTCTTTGCCATAGTCCTTGGCCAGTTCAGTTATATTTACAATCTGGGGGAAACAGGGTGTTACATTGACCCTTGTGTTAGAAGGGCTTCTCAGGACAAAATGTAGAAATTAGATTTGAACTCTCCCTATCACAAGATACTATTGTGTGTTTTGATGCTTTGGAGAGTGTGCTTCACAACCTATTCCAAAGAGCTATCCTAGCTAATGTTGGTGAAGAGAATTTCTAGAAAATAAAAGTTTCTAATAAATTTTAAAATTACGTTGTATTTTAAAGGTTGTTGTTTACTCAAAAGGGAGATGAGAATGAAACTGATAATGTATGTGACCTTGACCCAGTAAAATGCAAGAAGAGATGAATATGCAATCTTTCAATTCGATGAACTCTAATTACAGTAGGGAGAAGGTATCTCTTTTTGAAGTACAAAAGCTACGAAATACAATTTCTCAATTCTTGAACGAACAAAATCCCAAACAATCGTGAACTACAAAATTTTCCAATTTCTCTCTTAACAAATATTTCGAATGCATGAATTTTCTTATGAAAGATTACTAAAATGAAGAAGTGATTTCAGTCCTTTCTTTTTCAAATTAGATTAGTGATATAATGAGGAAAAAGAAAGTGTAATGCAAGAAAATCAAGACATTCTCAACACAATTCCCAAATCAAAACTCATAATATAGACAAAAATGAAAATGATAGGAAAGCCTTTTGTCAAATGCAAAAAAAATATCTCTCAATTAACAAACAATCTAGAAAGTAAAATCAATCCAAAACTCCAAACAAATCAAAGACCCTTTGTCAATCAAGCACTCAGGACCAAGATCCATAGATTATATCCTTGTGACAAAGATCAAAAGCAAAAACTTGCAAAATTACAAAGACAAACTTTCAATCCCTGAAAACAAATCAAATGTAAGTTTTAAAGTCATAAATCAATGAAACACCAGTATCAGAAGTTCATCCCAGGCAACTGACGCAAAATTGGGTGAAAAAAGAAAAATTGGTTCACTCCAACAATTCCTACAAGAATCGTCGTAGGCTGACAGTGGGGCATAGTGCGACGAGCTAAGGTCATCACAGGCTGCCAATAGAGCATAGTGAGATGTCGTCGCATTAGTTTGCACAAGTAGGCTGCGACATCAGAGGGTCGTCGCAGGCTGTCTATATAATACAATGCGATGATCTTTGTAACTAAGGAAAAAATGGAAGAAAGACAAAAAATCTAACTGAACCTTCAGACCTAGGGAGTCCAGATGGATCACCAATAGACTCAGAGAATGAATTTGACTAGAAGAAGGCAAGATAAAAGCAAATAAGAAGAAAAAAACCAAAAGAAAGTCGTATCCCCAGTATGGTTGCCAATTTTGTTATTGGACTAATCGATAAGTGCGGACACAAATAGATCTCCCTAGATCCCACTGGAAACTAGAACAAAACAAAACATAATGTAAGACTTTCCCTAGGCTCTAATTATTGAGTTTACTAGCTAGCAAGAGATAGACAACATAGCTTTTAAATATCGTTTCCTCTGGCCATTGCCATCCTAGATCCGTTCCGATGCTCCTCTAATATTGAACCTGCAAGGGAACACAAGCCAACCAAAGTGAAAGCAACACAATATACTCAACAAGAACCTATGTATGTGATCAAGGAATCAAACAAAAAAACAAGACTAGTTTTATGGGAAAGAAACATATCGTTGTATCATATTAAATAGAAAGTGGAGAATACAACCAAAGCCTTGATGTTGTAAGGTCCCCCTTTCGATGGCCCTTTGCTCCAACACACACACCTTTGCTCCAAAGCCTTTGAATGAAGAAGATCCACCATGTAGCTTGTAGAACTAAAGCAAATCTCTCAATAAGCCTATGTAGTAGAACTCTCCATACAAATATTAGCCTATTCAACCTTAGCCTTTTCCATGAGATATCCCTCTTTATATAGTGTGAAAGAGAGATGGATGAGGATATTAGGATGATCCCACCAAATCAGAAAAGCGAGTAAGATCCAAACCATTCGAAGGCCACCTCACCTTCTAGAAGATCCCCTTCTAGAACATTCGTGAAGTTTGTCTTTTCCTTAGATTTTAGCATCGTCGCACCCTAGGCATATGGCAGCCTGCAGAGACGTCACAGTCTAGCTCTAGAGTAGGATGTGACGATCATGCATCTTCGCACCCCATGCATATTGCAGGGTGCAATGACCTTCTTTAATAACGTTTTTGAGAAAGGAAAGCAAATCACTCCCTTCATGGAGAAAGACTCTTTTATCTTTTCAGGGAACATGAACACATGTTGTCAGTGGATCACTGGGGTGATGAAAATAATGTGTAACAATGGCACAGGAGAGACAATAATTTTATTGCCCAAAAGCATCCTCAAGCTCGGTCTTGCTATCTTATTTTTCATATGTTCCACTTACAGTCACTCTCTCCAAAAAAAATTGTCGAATCCTCTTCTCATTGTTTATCTTTTTTCCCGTGGCCTCACCTCTACCCTTCTGCATCAATGACCCATGGAGGATCCTCTTGTCGTGTCAGGGGGGATTCCTCGCGTAGAACTAGAGGTTGATCTAGCTCTCGCCTCATCTCTACAGCCAAGGAATCTGCTAAGGCTTATCATGATCATACTCCACATGATATTAGAGCTAAGATAGATCTTGTTGAAGTCGACGTTTGTGTCTTGCGACACTTCATCCATGACGAGGAGGTGCTTCAATCCACCAACTCATGGATTCTGGATATGGGCAACACACGAGATCAAAATTCTCAATACATGAAGGATGTTGATATATATTGACACTTAAAAATGTTGACGAGTCGCGTTCTGGTTGAGCGTCATGAAGCACACCAAGAGATTTCCTTCAACTCGACAATGTTCAGTTGCATGGAAAATTGATTGACCACAAGTTGAACTCGACGACGAAGAAGATGGTTGGAATGGATGTGACAAACTTGGAATTCCCCCAACTTGAAGTGCCTACTATCGATGGTCATCCTATCACTTAATTTTTATGTTTTTTGGCTTGCTTAGTTTGTTGTTCAGCATAGGAGGTATGGGTGTTTTCATCCCACCTCATTGCAATTATCTAAATGTTAGATAACAACTAGTTTTTTGTAAAAATGACAATCATAGGCTCTATTTTATTTAGTCATATAGCTTTAAGAGACAAAAATTCCATAAACTTATAGACACAATGATGCATTCTTGTTGGTCTAGTTTCCCAAATGATAGACAAACAACAAAGTTTTTGTACAAAATTTCTATGGCAATATAAAAATACAAGATAACTTAAAAATATTACTTTATTAGTTATTATCTCAAGTTCAAAATTATAATAAATTTATATTAATACAAGTGCAACACGCTGCAATATATTGCCTCCGAAATTAATAAAATAACGGAGATGCATTTATGTGGATGGAACGTTTGAAATCACCGTGGTGTTAAATTTTTATTCTTAATCGTTTCAAGGACGCTGAAACCATGCTCCGTGAGATCAAATCTTTGGCCCGTTGTTGGAGTAGACATGATGATGATGAAGACGGCCATGTGGAGAAGCATTATGAGTTTGGGGAGGTGATTGGTCAAGGACAGTCGCGAGTGGTGTACAAGTGCGTTGAGAGGAAAACAAGAGAGCAATGCGTGTGTAAAAAGATGCCCACTACGGCTAATGCAACGTGTGAGATGAATTTATTGTACAGGTTGCAGAGAAGTTTATTCCTCGGACACCCAGAAATTTATTTTGCATTAAAGATAAGCCGTCACCTCTGCAAAAAGAAGGTGAATTCATCTACCAATAATAATATAAAAAAATCTTTTAATTGTTTTTTTTTTAAATACAAAAATTCAAAAGAATAAAATTAAACATTTGAAAATAACATAAATTTATGATCAAATTATTAACTAATATGAAAATAAATACTAACTGATTACTATATATTGTAGCGAAGACAATATAATAATATTATTGTACCAACATCTAAAAATTTTAATCGATTTAAAATCTCTAAATTATCTCAACTTTGTCTTTCATAATAATAAAATCAATTATGATGTATCAAATTTTAATTTTAATTTAAAAATAAAATAAAATATTTTAATTTGAATTTTTTTTTTTTTTTTTNACAAAGTTTGATTTTTACCACTTCCTTCCTAAGAGAATGATGATAATACATGGGTCGGTATTTGAAAAAGCCATATAGGTTCGTGAAATCCATCGTATAAGACATTTAAAATTTATGGAGTGATTAGGAGTTAATTCTCTTATCCTTCCAATTAATCTTCTTTGTGTATTTTTGCAAGAAAGTGGATTTCCTTCTCCTCACGAGTACTCGAGTTTGGATAAGATTTGGGAGAGGTTTATTGGAAGGAGCTTATACCAATTTGCTTTCAATTGCTGGTTGTATTAATCTGTTTGGCGATGGTTTGGGGAGAACTCACTCCATGTAACTTGCAATTTGAGGCTAATTCTTGTTCTGTTTATTTTTCCTTTTCCTTTTTGGACTAAATTTTTTTTCCATTTCTCTTTTTTTAATCTTTATAATTATTTATTTTTTACCGACTTTTTTTCATTATTATCTAAATTTTCCTTTTAAACTAATATTTATAATTAATTAATTTTATTAATAATTTTTTTCATTATATACTTTAATATATTTCTTTTATAGTATCCAATATTTTATATTCCCCTTTATATTTTTTTGATTAATCTTCATCTCTTTTAATTCATAATATAGTCTTTTTTAATATTGACAATATTTAATACTAGCTTCAATTTTTTTTTTCATTATATAATTTAATATATTTCTTTTATAGTATTCAATATTTTATATTCTCATTTATATTTGTTGGATTCATCTTCATCTCTTTTAATTTATAATATAGTTTTTTTTAATATTGAGAATATTTAATACTAGCTTCTAGTTAGATTTCTTATGTTTTGTTTATTTGATTTAAGGGCTCATTTTTTTTTAAACTCCAACACATTGTAATTATGGAAATCTCAACATAATTATGACTAAATGTGAAAACCTTCATGGTTAAATTAATCACAAACAACCTAGAGAAAGTAGGTTCATAGAAATGGAAAGCAAGAATGAGTTGAGGGTGCGGGCAGGAACAATGTAGATTGACGAGGACAATCAAGA
This sequence comes from Picea engelmannii, assembly GCA_009831015.1. Classification (NCBI taxonomy): domain Eukaryota; kingdom Viridiplantae; phylum Streptophyta; class Pinopsida; order Pinales; family Pinaceae; genus Picea; species Picea engelmannii. The sequence continues at coordinate 20,596 of ML798659.1, read as the reverse complement.
GACTTCAAGAACCTAAAGGAGAAAGTTCATCAGTAGAAGAAAGCCAGAGCTCAATTGGATACCATGGATGTAGCAGATATATACCATATGAGGTTTTTTACCTCAGTTAAGGATGAATTGGAAAGAACTGAGAATTTGGCTTAGGAAAAGAGGGGAAATACTTCCACCAACCCTATTGATGTTGAGTTGTTCAATTATATTCCATACATAGACTTTCTTGGAAGCTAAGACACCAAGTATCTCAAATTGGTGGAACTCCACTGGCACAATAAAATATTTCATTATGAATCTGGTAGAAAAAAAGGGACACAACGACAAGCCATTTTAGAAAAAATGGACTTCCTAGACTGAAAATATGAAGTGCTCAACAGTTTGGGGAATTTAATCAGTAATGGAATAACAAAATGAGGATGAGTAGGTCCCAACAACAGAGGCTCGAGCATTCAAAACAATTCAACCTATCTACATCTATGTTGATTCGGCCTCAAAAGGCGAGGGCTAACAATCCTAATGCAAGATCTTTGTTTTTTCTTTGTATTCTTAATCTACCTTAAAATAGTTGACTCTTATGTTAACCATCATAGAGAAGACAAACTACATGGATAGTTTTTATTATTTCTCTAGTGTAGTAGTTTTATCCTCTAGGAATAAGAGGCTATGGTATAAACAACTATGTTAGTAGTTTTGATCATCACAAGTTGAACTCTCTAGAGTTCAAACCCTAAATTGAACATTATGTATTATTTTTATATAGTATTAATTGATGAGTAGGTAATTAACAAAAATTATCTATAATTTTGATGATTTAAAAGGTTAAGATAGTTGGTATTGTAACAAATGTTTATATAATATTAAATAACAAATAATGTTAAATTGTTTTTGGATGGAAAAAAAAAGATTGATTTTTTTTCTTAATCTGAAGGTGGCAAAACGTCTCATAACTCAATTGTCAATCGAAAGTGAGGATAGCTATTGTTGGCTACTATGGGCGAATGCGGGTTGACTCATCACTGTCATTCAAGGAAAACCGTACACCTAAAATGACCTGATTGGATAGACTTTCTCTATTGCAATATTTTGTGTGATCTTTGTTGTTTTTAACAATAAACCTTTTGCAACTTTTGCATCATGATTGAATCCTTGGGGATACAAGATGTTGCTAGACTATGAAAATGCCAATTTTTGAGTACAAGATATCCACAACTCAAGCCATTTTGTGAGAAATTGTTTTTAAAAACTTTGAGAGTTTAAAAAGAAAATGATGTCTCAAAGTTATGGATGGAGAAGGTTTTCAGACAATTAAATGGAGAAGAAAGAAAAAACTTAATTGGATCACGACCCAAAGTAATAGAGAGGTCAATTCCATTAAGCACTTTGAGAGTTTAAAAATAAAATGATGTATAATCTCAAAGTTATGGATGGAGAAGGTTTTCAAACAGTTAAATGGAGAAGAAAGAAAAAACTCGATTGGATCACAACCCAAAGTAATATAGAAGTCAATGCCATCAAGACCAAGGGACATTCTTAGGATAAACTACGCATGGCCAAATCAAAGGAACCTTATAGAGATTCATGGAAAATGACGAAGAACTCTCTTACAAAAGACTAAACAACACTAAGGAATTTCATTGCAAAAGAGGTTCTAGGGAAAATATTGTTTTTAGATATCAAAATTCATCTTCCCTTTAGAAGAGAAGTCAAAAGCATCCAAAGGTAAACTAGACTCTAAGCATATTCCCAATGACTCAATATAAAAAATGTTTAGGACCACAAACCCTAACAAGGAGGTATTCTTAATCTAAATTCCTCTATTTATAAAATCTATAGATACAATTGGATTGGTTGTTACTCCAAAGAGGTTGGACCTAATGGTGGGGAATGATGAATTTCTCATTATTGGATACAATTTAATTTCCATGGGGAATTATTTGGCATCTTGAGGTAGCTATGAGGGAACTTCGAAAGTTTAAACAAGCCACTTACTCAACCTAAGTTTGATTTCTTGGGGGAGCTATGGAACGTGTGTGTTAAAAACCCTTATTCTAGACAATCAAAGATGTCCCTATCTATGCCAAAGTTGTCAGAGAATTATGTTTGAGGAAACCTGGTAGGAAGAAGAAAGATCCCCAAATTGTTCATGTTATTGCTCAACTAGCTAACTTGATGCTTAGGGAGAATTTTATGACCAAATATATTGACCCAGGAAGCCCCATAGTGGATCTTCACATTAACAACATTCCTATTCCTAATAGCTTGATTGAATTAGGGGCTACCATCATTGTCATGACTAAAGAAACCATGGAAAAACTTCAACTACCTCATTTATGACAAACTCCTACATTCCTTCAATTAGCTAATCAATCTATAATTAAGCCCAAAGGGATACTTGAGGATGTAGTAATATGCTTGGATTCTTGGAAATACACAATAAATTTCATGGTACTTTAACCAAAATATAACCTTGGAGGTTACCCATTGATTTTGGGTAGTCCATGGTTAGCTATTGTAGACACCTACATTGATTGTATATTTGGAGATATGACCATATCTCATAGTGATTTCACTAAGAAACTCACCCTATATCCTCTTGTCAAGCCCTCCACAAATCACGAGATGCCTATTTGGATAGAAAATGAGGGTAGCAATGACAAGATTATTCAACCATTCCTCACATTTGACCAGGCTTTGATTATTAAATATAAGATTGAAGATGATTTGATTAGAAATTTCATAGCCAATCCCTACTCATTTCAACATCCAATTTTTTCATCCTTAGTCATATCCTAGACAAGTATACTCAAGAAAACTATCCATTAGCTACTCTATCATTGCAAATCAATTCCATGCATTGTTCTCTATATATTGTATCAGAATCTCATTGTATGCTAATAGAAATTCCATGAAGGATGCTTAACATTAGTCGTAGATTAGAAACCTCTAAAAAAGACCAATTGATTAAAATATTGTAGAAAATAAGTGGTGCATTTGCATGAGAATACACCAATATGAGAGGGATTATGCTGGTCTTTGTACTCACCATATTTACATTAAAAATGAATCTTGTTCGACAACCCCAACATCGAATGAACCCTCATGTGAAGGATATAGTGAAAGAAGAGCTACAAAAATTGTTGAATGTAAATTTTATCTATCCTATCTCAAATAGTCAATGGGTCTAACCACTAGTAAGTTTGCCTAAAGAAATGGTAAGTGGCACATTTGCGTTGACTACAGAGAGTTAAATAAAGCCACTATAAAAGACTATTTCCCTTTACCTTTCATTGATCAAGTCCTTGATACATTAGCAAGAAATAAATTCTTCTCCTTCCTCTACGAGTTTAGTGGATACAATCATATTCATATTCCCCCCTAGGATCAAGACAAGACCACCTTTACCTGCCCATGGGGAACTTATGTATATTTATCCTTTCCCTTTGGACTTTGCAATGATCCTACCACTTTCTAGTGGGATGTTCTTAGTATATTTGCAAATTTGATTCATACTTGTGTAGAAGTTTACATGGATGATTTTATAGTGTATAGTGATACTTATGAGGAATCCACGAACAACCTGGAGAAATTTCTCATAGAATGTTAGGAAACAAATCTCTCTCTCAATCACGAGAAATGCCTCAAGTTATTGATAGAAGGAATTGTACTCGACCATCACATCTATCCTTTAACTATTAAAGTAGATCCATCCAAAATTGAAGTAATTTCAAACCTTCTTGTTCTTGAAACTCACAAGGATGTTCTTAGTTTCTTGGAGCATGTTATCATAGATTTATTGAAAAATTCACTAATATAGCATCCCCTTTAATATTTACATTTATTTCTAAAGATGCAAAACTTTTTTTGGACTAACCAATGTCAATTTTCCTTTGAAACACTCGAGGAAAATTTTGTGCATAACATTGGTATTGAGAGGATCAAACTAATCTCTACCTTTCCATATCTCCACAAATGCTTCTGATACTGCCATCGGTACAATGCTTGTTCAAAAGAAATATCATTGAACATATGATTTATACTTCATTAACAAGAATCTTGCATAGACAAAATTAATCTATACAGTAACTGAGAAGGAGATTGTCGTTTATTTTTATTTTTATGGAATACACATCATGGGAAACCCTCGAGGTACTGCCCTCATTTTGAGGATGGTACGGGAGGTAAACCGACCGGTTACATTTTTGGCAACCCAACCTGGCAAGGACAATGAGTGAGACCCAATAATATCTACAGAGGCAACCAACAAAGGGACTTGACCCCATGACCTCTTGCTTGTAATTCACAACACTCACCACTCGAGCTAACCCACCAAGCTAAAGAGTTTCTTGTTGTTTTCCATGCTATTAATAAATTTTATCATTATGTCATTGTCTACATTATATGCATGCATACTAACCATTTTTCCATCCACTATTTGTTGAATAAACCTATTACTAATGGTAGAGTGACCAGATAGTTATTGTTGCTATAAAAGTTTGACATCACCGTCCTTGAGAAGCTAGGGAGAGAAAATTTTGTTTCCAACATTCTTTCCAAGCCAGATGGGATGCAATTCCAGTTGAAGATGTTTTCCCTAATTAACGTTTGTTTGTTGTATCTATTAACACTATGTGGTTTGCAGATATCGTGAAATGTTCCCCTCTTCTTAACAAGAACAATGGAAGACTTAGTAGTCTAGTCACCCCTCTAGACTATAGTCTCATAGGAAAAAGGGGGCTAAGAGGTGCAACAGGGTCACTAAGGATCTAAATGTTATATTATTAAAGTGACTTTGGTAAAAGTAGAAAAAAAAGGTTAATTGACTAAGGAGAAAATAAAGTAATGACTTTAGGAATAAATAAAGTAACTCAAGTGAAAATTAGAATATGGATGCATAAAAGAGAGATGAGGGTGCATCACTCCCCATTCATGTCATTTTCTCTCATTTGTTTCTTGAGCTATCCAACTTACGGTTTGAGGGTTTTGAGTAAACAAACCCTAGAGATAAGCAAGGAGGTGAAAGATTCCTCTGTTCCTAATCCAAGTTTGGTTAAGGTGGTTAAAGATCCCACCCTCACCATTTTATTCAGTCCTAGATTAGTTCCATCAGTGGGTTCAAGAGACAGGGCACAAATCTAGAGGATTTATGTAGGTAGGGCGCACTGTTGATGAAGGGAGAGTTTGATTTGGCTAGTGGAGAGGAGTTTTGAGTCCAAACTTGTTTTAGAAGGGGTTTCCATCCCTAGAGCGTCCTTTCTCATCTATTTTGGAGGGGTTTCTTCTGCATAATTATTTATTGTGGCACTTGGGAAAATTTATGAAGAGGGGTGCACTGCTCCTTGGATATTCAATGAGTTGGAGGACTAAATCTATTATTTTAGCTGAGGGATCTCTCCATATAAGCACTACATCTACAAATCTACATTTTGACAGCCTTCTACAAGGGATTGGGGGCTTTATTTGAGGAAGTCAAATTTCCCAGGGTTGTTACAACCAATTGGTGTGAAAATCAACCATATTTGGAGGTGTCAAAGCTTAAAGGGAAATAAATTGATCCTATCCACTTGCATGCAACCATTGGGCATATAGGAAGACTCATTCCTACTTATTGCAAGGTATTTTGGAAGAGTATTTAGTCACAACACTTGTATCTTTCATATCTCTCTCTCTCAGATCTGTGCATCTCTTGTATGGAGGATAGCATATATATTAAATAAAGGTCAGATATGTTGTTTTGTGGATACTTTCTTGTATAACTCTACTTGGATTTTGTTGATATTCTATTATTGTTCCATTTCCATCATTTATATGGTGCAAAACCTTTAAAATCCACTCCATGCACAAATCTGAGGAACAATCTACAAAACATTAAACAAAAACACTACAAACAAGCAATCATTAGACTTAGAGTTCCTGGCAATTCTGCTTGGGAACATTACATATCACTAACTATTTATCTACATGGAAGCTTCCAAAATAAATTTCTCGAAAAGAGCAAACAAATAATTGTCAAACAAAGTGAAGGTTCAAGTACATTTTTTTTGCACATGACTAGATTTTGTCATCCGACATTGTGTTTGGTACAATGAGATTTATGACATCTTAAAAGCATGTCATAATGAACCTTGTGGGGGACACTTTGTTGACAAAAGAAGCACCAACAAAATTTTGCATCTAGACTACTATTGGCCTACCCTTTTTGGGATGCCAAAAAGTATGTGAGAAGTTGTAATAGTTGTGAAAGAATGGGACGACTTGTACAGTCAAATGATATGTCTCTTCAACCTCAACTTATGGTAGAACCTTTTGAGAAATGGGCCCTAGATTTTGTGGGGCCAATCATCCCACCATATAAAAAGAAAACATATATCCTAGTTGTATTGATTACGTGACCAAATGGGTTAAGGCCAAGGCTCTTCCAAAAGTGATAGAGCAAGCTATGGCATATTTTTTATATGAATACATCTTCATCATATTTGTATTTCCTCAAGAGATTGTTACAAACAAAGGGTCATAGTTTCCATCCAATATCATCCAATCCATCACCAAACAATACTAGATCAAACATACTCCACACCATATCACCCACAAACTAGTGGGTAAGTTCAAGTCACCAACAAAATTCTGGAATCTATCTTGACCAAGATTATGTAGATTCATCACTAGGATTGGTCTAGTAGGATTCCAAAAACATTGTGGGCCTACCATACCACATGGAGAAATACTATTGGCTTCACTCCTTATGAAATTATGTATGGAAAACATTTTGTTCTTCCTATTGAATTTGAATTTAAGACATTAAAAATTGAATTGTCTATAGGAATGGATCTTTTAGATGCCTAAAAGAACTGCTTGTAACAAATTAATGAATTCAATGAAATTTGTTGAGTAGATTTACATCAGACTTCTATTGTCCAACAACTAAGGGCTAAATGGCATGATAGATTCATCAAGGAAAATAAATTCCATGTAGGAGATTAGGTCTTGTTTTTTGATTCAAGATTTAAGAGTTTCAAGGGAAAGCTCTATAATGGCTTCATCAAGTTTGTCCTTATGAGGTTGATATTGTCTATGATAATGGCTTCATCATGTTGCATACCATTAATGAGGAATGGACCCCTCTCATGACCAATGACTATCGATTAAGGTTATATTATAATCCATTGTCCAAGGATGCTTTCATCAATGATATTTCAAATCAATAAAAAAATGGAGGTTGTCAATACAATGATTATGTCGCCTACACCTACCACTTGTTGATTTTCCAATTCTCTTTACATATGCATTAAAAAAAGAGAGATAAAGAAATAAATCCAAAATGAATACTTGCCAAAGGAACCATTGCACCTTGGAATGCTAGAAAACTATTCTCTGGCTGGAATTACTTGGAATAAATAACTTATGAATGTAAAAAATCCCTTTGGGATAATAGTTAAACAGGCTTTGTTTGAAAATCAACTTGCTAACAAAGAAAGTTTGCAAAGAAAAAACACACAATATCCAAATCATCATTGTATATTGTTGCACTATAGCTCTTATCTAAAGGGATTTCTAGAGTCATATTTCAGTTGCGAACCTTTATTTGCTTGCTACAAAACTTTGTATTAGTTTGTAAGACCTTCAACTTGTTTCAAAAATTTATATTTAAGTTTCCCTTGCTTGCTATAGAACCTTATTTTAGTTTTCAATGTTCATATCTCAGATGCAACTCTTCGTCTTCCAGCTCCAGAGCTTTATACCATCTATAGTTTTCAATTGCTTTTGGCTACAAAGATTCTCTAATGATTGTCATTGAGGAACACTTTTGTTCTAGCATATTTTCAATTATACAAAGATGATCTTGGTAGCTATAGAACCTCTAGAACATAGCTCTTGTATCAACTCTTTGACACAGTTTATCGAATGATCAGGTTAAGATTTGTCTTTATTTGTTTCAACCACAACAAAACCAAAACTACAATACATCATGGCTATGTTTAGGCAACGTTATGATTATCTTTTATGATTCACAAGTCTTGAAATTTTCTTAAAACCTCGGTAACCTATTTCTCTTCCTATTCTTGCATATGAATGGATTTAACATCATTTATATAAGTTGAATTGGAAAATTAATATGTCAATTCCATGAACATGCACTATACTTGTCCATTTACTTCTAGCAACTCAAACAAAGGGCATAACCATCATTACTCTGATTTCCATAACCTCATCAATTTTCCATATTTTCTATGGAAAAATATGTGAGACAAGTGAAAATCCTGAGTGGATTCTATCACATCATGGCCTTATAATAAAATTATTTGTGTAAGCATCTTTTCTTCATGAGAGGCACACATGGAATGAATTCATATATGAACCCCAAATTTAGGATGACGTTGTTCAAGATGATATCTAAGAGGTTAACACTTTTGTTACTCACAACATAAGAACAAGAAGAATTGAACTCCAACATATGAGAAGAGTGACTAAGGGTATGGCCACTGAAGGAGCTTTTGAAAAACCTACTATAGAAGTCATGGAAGGGTATGTTATAGAATCCTTTTCACAAGGATGTTACAAAAAATATGGTTGAGTCTTCCAACATTCACAAAATGTGAAGAGGTAAGCATTCTATTGTCCCAAAAAGTTTTAAATGGTTTTGGCTACATAGGCCCACTTATTTTTACATGTTACATAGGCCCACTTATGCTGACTTGGTTCAAGCTAATAAAAGGTTGAAGGTAAAAATACAAAAAAAACTTTGAAGCAAGTTAATTAGAATCAAAACGAAGAAAAGGGATTTTTATAACACAACCAAGTCTACATACTCTTTTGGAGGCTATTCAGAATCAAGAAGCTTATGTTGAACGTACAATTCCTATGGCTACAAAAGGAGTTTCTACTATTGAAATTCAACAAATTGTGAATGGCATATTGGATGCTATTCTTGTAAATGCTCATGAGTTCAGTTCTCTTAAGAATAATCTTAAAAAATGGAAAGGCATGGAGGAATTATATGACTTAGGTGTCCTTCTCAAAGAAACCCACTAGCATGAAATACAAAATATGAAAACCCAATGGGCCAATAGTTACTTAATAGAAGAGAAAAAGTGGAAAGAAAAATTAAAATCCAATAAACAATGCGAGGAACAAAGGTTATAGGAAGTCCACATAGATTACAACCTAAAACTACATGGGATTCCTTGTCGACCACCATCAAGGAAATATACCATTTTTCTTCATGAACAATGGACAAAATTTAGATTTCATCGATTTGGCTACAAGGCAATCTTGTGAAATTAATCAAATTCATGATTTTATTATGATCTACTCTACCCCAATCCCTCAAGAACACAATATGCTTTGTGAGTTATATCTATTCAATTTATTCCTGCAAACAAAATTGAGATGGAATACCAACCCTTATGTTGGGGATGTTTAGTTAAGGTCATTGTCTCCATTTATTACTAACTAGCACAGCCACATAACCGGTGGCTGATCAAAGTCGATAGACTATTACAACGAGCATTGGAGAGGCGCTTGGTTGTGGCTTGGAAGGCGTCTAGGCATGCATTGCTAGCATTAAAAACCTAAATGCAGTAAAAGAAATCAAAGCATAGTAAATTAACGAGACAGTTCAGAATCCATAAATGAATGGGTGTCGACAACATGAAACGTGTGCAGTGTTTCTTAATGATATAAACGTGGCTTGCATAGATATTAATCCTTCTTAATCATTTAAACATGGCAATTATATATTCTTACAATAATTTTATAATGTGATTAGGTAAATGTAAAAAAGTAAACATGTTAACTGATGCCTTCATAAATGCAAGGAAGTTATGAACAATAAATCTGACTCATTGATTTTGGAGGACGACTAAGAATATGCCAACATCTTCAATGCACAACCATCAAATTAGGATTTAAGGTTAAAAAGATCATTAATTGTTCCCATTGCCAATAGCTATACGCCTATCGACATAATAAGGTGCAATGGAAAAAAGAGTGGGATCTTTTCGATATTTCCAAGAACACTACCAGTTTAATTATTTGATGAGAATTCCCTCTTTCTACCATGATAATCAGTGATCACCATCAATTTTTAGGGACTCTAACAACATAACCAAGATGCGAAAAAATCAAAGAGTTTTCACAATATCATTATGAAGAGGTAGTAAATTTGTATGCCATTGAGGCTCTTCTTGATGCACATAAACAATGGGAAATTCTACCACTCTCATTGTAGAAACAAGAACTTGTAGGATACACTCATTTCAAAATTTCATTAACAAGAGCTGCCCTCTACTTGGAATATTTAAGAAGAAATTGAAATCAATGGATTGGTCTTTGATTCCACTACTCGGTTTTGTGGCATTCTAAGTCTTATTATAAAGTTATTGAAACTTGGAGTGATTACGAGGAAATTGTTAACTGGTCAACAATTGAAAGGAGACTAGGATATTATGATCCAACAAAATTTGGCCATGTAAAATTCCATTGGAGCAATGTCCATGCAAGCCTTCCAGAATCAGAATGATGAAATCCAGTTGCACAAGGGACATGCAACAACATCGGGTTGGGGGAGCCAATAAGTCCCAAATTTGGCATGTTTTTTACTATCATTTTTCTCTCCTCATTTACCCATTTTTCCCTACCTACTTATCATTTTTCCCATGATATTATCTACTACTTTCCATCACAATGAATGCAATAAGTTTTATTACAATAAGGTAATCAAGAGGCATTTTTAGGAGTTTTTGTGGATTTTTGTTGAATCTAAATGAAATCATGTGCTATCTAAACTTATCTTATGTTTAAAAAACTAATTGTGCATTATTCTAAGGGGTTTTGTAATAAATTTGCAGATGCCCATAGGTCTACCATGGAAGAAGTTATGAAACCACCAACCATGTAGCCACGTGGGCAATTGATGAAGATTCAATGGGACCACCAATTAAGCAACTAGCTATAGAAGATGCCATGAATTCATTACTATAGGATTTCAAACCAAATAGTTAGTTATGGAGTTGATACAAGATCCTACAAAATCATAACCCAACACAACATATGTGCGCCCTAACCAAGCAATGATAAAGTGGCATAACAAACCACCAAATTGATACTTCCTTTATTCATGGTATTGAATGCAATTTGATTATCGTTGGTGATTTGTAAACTATCATGGATATTCCACTGGAACAATTCTTCAAAACATATATTGTATTATGCTGAAATATTTTATTATGCAGGTTTATTTCCTTAGATCTCTAATTTATTATCACTAGCTTATTACTCAAATTTATGAAAAAAATTGAAATTTGAAAATGAAATAACAAGCAAATGAACACACCATCCACACAAATCAAGACAAGATGTATCCCGGGAATCCCAAAGTGGGAGAAAACCCAACTACAGGGTGAGGCCTATGCTCTACTCTCTTTTCTTCAGTTATGAAAATGCAAGTAGAAAGAAAGGGGCACTCACTATGGAGTTGCCTTTGACACTATGGCCTGAATAATTGCTACATAATATTCTTCCACCTTTGTTATTATGACAAATCCCACTCCTAAATGCTTTTCTCAACTATGGAACAAGTGTAATGATAAGAGAATGGAACCCCCTCTCCTCCTAGTGACCTAGTATTTAACATAGTTTGATAGTCGTCTAGGGTTAGGGTTTTTGCATGCCTCAACCGTCAAATAGTGTTAGGGTTTTGGACCTTCTAGAAAATCTTCTTGAAATCCCACATGTGACTATATTCACATGTGAGTAATGGGGGATGATGCAACATCCACTCGATATCATGGTGGTCAATAAGGTAGATCAACTTGTAGGAGGCATAACTTCTGCATATGAACTCCGATTGAGGATATTTTCACATTGTTGGAAAGGTCTCAATATGTAGAACAATGTCAATGGGTTGTAAGCATGATCACAAAGTTTTGACTCAAAAAAGTTTCATTTTATGCCTCAAAATGGCTTTAGAGGTATTAGACTCAAATCTTCAAACTAAGACTTACCACTAAAATGGGCTCTGCAAGCCAATTCCTCCAATTTTTCCTCCCAGAAAGTACCAAGATAGATATAAATTATATAATGATCCATTTTGGATCATGCCTCCCCATCAAGGGAGGCATTTGGTTCCAAAAATATTTTATTGAATGAGGTGAGGAATTTTTTCCTCTATTGTCTCCCTAGAGTACCATTTTTTCCTTTCCTGGAAGGTGTCCTTTCAACCCGATGTGCCAAAAGTCATGTTTCCCCTTACTAGGAACATATAGACATTTTTTGTTTAGCTACAACCAAGCTCTATCTCCAATCTTGAATGTATTCTCAATTTTGTGCAAATTATGTAAAGTCTTGTACCTTTCTTGTGACTTCTTCAATGTCTCATGTACTCGCAAATGGGTTTGCCTAAAATTTTCAAGAAATTTCTTTGCTTTCAATCCTTCTCTTATGACGTCTTTACTCACTCCTACTTGTTGTCCATATAAAACATCCAAGGCAAATTGAGGGAAATATCGAAAGCAAGTTTTGAAAGGGAAACTACTCACATAATTATGGATTGCTTTGTTATAAGAGTGTTGAATATAGATCATATTTTCATCCCAGGTATTTGTATGCTTCTAACTATAACCTGATGCATACGATCAATTTGCATCATATAAACACACACAAACACATTATACAAAGCAAGGGACACTGGGAGCTTATGCTCAAGAAACCCATGAAGGGAAAATTATATTAAATTAAATCATTCCTGTGTGTTACATTATAATGTACAAATGGTCCCTTATATGATAACATGTGACCATAACAACTATTTCATAATTATATGTTATGTTCAAACCAAATGCATAACTTTCTCCACAATATCTCCATGAATCTCTCAACAAATCTTCATCCCTAACTTCTCTCATTTCTCCTCATCTCTAATTTATACGTAGACTTCTAAAATTAGTCTACATCATTGCAATTCCATCATATTTATTATATATTATTCATGATTACAAGTAGGACTTATTCCTTCATACTCTCCCTTACCAAATGCTTGTAATCCATTTATTTCTCTTCTTCACTTGGTCCTTTGAATTGGCCTCATCTTCACATTCATCCTTGATCTTCTTCAATTTTCATCTTGTACCTGCAAAACATAAACATTGTTGAAGTCCATATAAAAAAGTTACCATCCACTAGAATACATGGGTCACCAACCATTGTATCTGTCAGTTCTCTAGGAAACCTTTTCTTGTGTATGGTTCATCAACCATTCTCCCATCACATGTTTTCATACCTTTACTCCTCTTGCATCATCTTTAGTCATCATCTTGGGTTTTCTTTGGCTTACCTGTAACCATACCACCAATGCACCTATATCATACTACCAAGGAACAAAAGTCATATTCATTGGCTCCTTTCCATGAGTTCATAAATGTTGGTAGATTGGATCCTCTGAACCACTCTTCCTTTGGATGTAGCTTCCATCTCACAAACTTTCGTTTCACAGTTTGATTTTATAAATCCCTTTTTGATGACTTGCAATCTTCCTTTCATGCTCAACTACTCAAGTCCATTTTTAATGACTTGAAATCTCTCTAGTCACCTCAGTCTTCTGCTAGTTGTGGACCACCTCAAATATTTTGCCAGTTGTGGACTACCTCAAATCAATGATTATGCCCATAGTCGATCTTCTCTTTCTGACTCATCACTTCTTCATTTTCTTCAACGAGCTCTCTCTCATGACAAGTGGTTTTTTCTTTCCACAAACCTTACACCACAAAGTGTTTTTTAGAGAACCATGAACCTTTCAACATACAAATTATGGGGGATACATGCCTCATCAGGCTTACATAATGTACACACAATTTCATTTCAGGCTAATCTAGATTTTATACAAACATAAGACCAAGACCTTTTTCAAACATTATTCAAGGACCATTAAATTACTTAGGGACGTCTCTTTCATGGATTTATTGCATCTACATCAACATACAATACTATTTATTCTTTACCTTGCTTTGTTTCCTTACTTCTTGCTTCTTCTTTGTGTCTTGCATTTTTCTTCCACTGCTTCAATTTTCCCTTTTTCCGTGCTTCTATTCTTGCTACATCAAACTTTCTTCCTTGTCCTCATTGCTTCCAGTTTTATTGCTTCATTCTTTATGTCCATTTTTCTGTGCCATTATCTTCTCTACTTCACCCTTCACCATCCTTTCCTCTTCAATGTCTCCTTGCCTTTTTATTCTTCAATCCAGGAGTCTGCATTCTGCTTCAACTTTCCTTTGTCATTTGCTTTTGTCATGAGGTTTGCACCTTATTTCACCTTTCTATGGAATTTTCCTTCTACTAAGCTCTTCGTGTTCTTTCTCAATCTCTTATACTTTCCTCTGAGCCTCAATATGCTCTCCTTCTTCCTCAACAAATCTTTCTCACCTTACTATATACCTCACCTAGGTTGTCTCTTTCTCTGAACTTGGTCTTTTGGTATTTATGGTCCTTATTCACCTTGGACCTTCTCTCAAAGCTTTTATTTGTTCCTCACTCTTCAATAGTTGTAGAGATTCTTCTTGCCACCAAATTCTTCTTTTGTCTCTGCATCAATATTCTTATTACATCATCTTTTTCAATTATGCTTCTTCTTTGTTTACAACTACAATTACATGCATACAAATATGTTTCTTGTTGGATTGTGCAATGTCCAACAAGACAAGATATGACCATGGTTTGGAAAACTTAATTGATGCACCATTGACATGACTTAAACTTGACTTCGACAATGACATAATTAGGATCTATAATTCACACCTGAATTTGATCTCAATAAACTCCAACCTTTCACTTGACTTCAACACTTTATGTCAACAAACTTCATTTAGACTCATAAATATAACTTGGGGTGTTGGGTAACACCGATCATGCACCCTTCTTCATTTTTCTTACAACATCAATAACTTCTTCTCGACTCCGAACTTTTACTTGACTTTTAAACTTTGGCTTCAAATGCAACTTGGAATTTGACTCAACGTAATTTTGTTATGGATTTACAAAAGCTTCATTACATGAGTAGAACCTTTGGAATTACTCGACTTAGGCTCTCAATTTGACTTTTGACTATGAATACTCAATATGAATTTAGCTCTCCACCAATAACTTTCAACTTTAATTTGACTCAATACATCAATAACTATGAACCTTCAACCTTAACCATTTTAAATTTCTAATTTGACATATTCAAAGCTAGATTTTATTCCCAAGTCTCCCAAAATAGTGCAAAAGAACTTCTTTACACTCATGAATCTTCTAACCCAAAAATATACACTTCTAGAAGGTTCCGAGGAACAATTTAACATTCTTGACTCTCACATCCTTCTTAAAAAAAAAAAAAAACTAAATTACATATATTATCCATACTTTCATTGGTCTTGTAGGGTGCAAGGATTGTTGCAACTGAAATTCTTGGTCTCTCCACGTTCACGACTGCTCTGTGCTCCATGCTCTTGTATCTCCCATTGCTCACAATCTCTAGTTGGTCACCAACATTGACAATGCAATTGTTGGGAGAATCTCAACAACTATTTCACCAAGAGAGACAAATCCACTATATAGTTTGTTGGAGTGCAGAGCACGTGACATCATAAATTCTCTAGTATTCCTTGGGAGCTCAACTACTACAAACAACGACCCATGTATGTTATGATGACTAATATTATTTCAAACCCCATCCTTGAATTACTTCAATCATGCGGTAGTACCATTGCACCTGCCACCTCGACTCAGACTTCTTGATAACACATAGCCAAGCACATAAAGCCTCTACAACTTGTTCACGAATAACCACTGATAGATCCCAAAGTGAAACCCACACAACATTCAGGCACATGGACATTAAATACTGTTGGTGCATTCTCATCATTTCTTTCAAAACCAAATGGTTGCAAACCAACGATACTCTACTCTTTCGCCTATGAGTTGCTTTAAAGAATTCTTGACCTGGTGTTCAACTTCATCTGTAATCATTACCCCTCTAGCTCTAGCCAATTTCTCTTGTATATAATTTTCCTTCAATTGAGTTTTTGATGCACACCATTTCTATCTGCATGGTATGTCACGATCAATGCAAATATAAATTGAACTCCCTCTATATACCCCCTCAAAAACAAGCATCATATTTTATGTCTTCCTCCTTATGTTTCTCTGTTGATCCATTTACCATTAATCATCTCGATCTCGCCTATGCATTTTATGCATGTGCTCCAAATGCAAACCAGATTCATGTCGATGTTTTTTAATTTACATCTCCATACACGTCATCACCTTCTTTAAACCCTTCCACTTTGTTGCCTACTTTTATCACTATGCCAACAACACTAGAGCCTGGGACCATGGGAAGAGGAGAGTCAATGGGTTTAAATTTCCCTTGTCGCCTCTTAAAGTTGACAAGATTGAGTGCTACTACGTAGACTTTAATGAGAACTTGATCTTCATTCACCTCTGGCACTGTTACCCCATCGTCTAACTACAAAACGTCATTGGTAGACTCGTATTCCTTATAAATCCATGCCTTCTAAACAAACGACACCATGGATTTCTCAGTTTTATGGTCCACTACTTCTATTGTGTCTACCATTGCATAGACCGAGACTCTCCTTAGATAGCACAATATGGCATGGGCATGATTGTTCCTAGTCTTTGGCCAAATATTGCATCGATTCCTTGACCTTTTTTTCATTGTTCATCACCAATTATCCTCTTGGGAAGAGATTCACCATTGTTCAAGGATCAATCCCTTGAAAGCATGGGAGTCGAGTTGTGCCCCTCAAGCAACAACATGATAAGACCCCCATTGCCTTGTCAATATACCCATAACTCCACGCATGTGTTTACCAATAAAGTTCTCTTTAACAATTCACTACAAGATAAACACATGTGAACAACATGTAATGCAACAACTCCATGTAGGTACCACTCACCATGTAACAACACTCCTTCAATAATAGATATTAACATGGATGGTTATAAATGATCCTTGGTCATACAAGATACCACCATTAAGGCCCAACAAATATGCACCAATCAACACACAATGATCTTGGAGTTTGATGTATTCAATAGCCAATTCAACAAATATATAAGAAGATTACTTTCTTATTGGAAAAATCATTAGTTTACACATTAGTGTTATTATCCATCTTCACTGAATACCAACATGATCGAATCATCATAGCAATAAATCTACTCATTCGTTCCCATTTACCATTCATGGAGTCCATAGCTATGCAAATACAAGTATTTTGAGACATACACAGAAACCTAGCAACCAATTCATCACTAAATCAAACACAACAACACAATCTTTAAGTTCCTATTTCTAGCTTCAATAAACCTTCCACTACTCAAATGCATAGCCACATTTTGCTTTCCCGACACCTCGGTAACCACCTCATAGCACAATGCTAATTTCCACGTTGCAACAACAATCCATGGATTTCCCACTAGCACCAAGTTTCAATAGACTCTCAAATATTTTTCAATTGTATGACACTCTTCCATGCTACAACAACCTCTAATCGTGAATTGTTCGATCTCATTGATGCACTTCATGCCTTGGCTCATTGCACTACCACTTGCACCTCAGTCTCTCCTTTGTTATGGTTGTGACCTTACTTGATGTAGTGGTTGGGATGTCCTTTCTGCAATGTGTGTTCTTTGTCTAAGAAAATATATCGCTTTGATACCAAATGATGCATACAACCAACTCAAAACATATAAACACACACAAACACATTATACAAAGCAAGGGACACCGACATTTTATGCTCAAGAAACCTTTGAAGGGGAAATTAGTTTAAATTAAATCATTCTTGTGTGTTACATTCTAATGTACAAGTGGTCCCTTATATAATGATCAATAACCATAACAACTATTTCATAATTAGATATTCTATTCAAACCAAATGCATAACTATCACCATAAATTTCTCCACAATATCTCCATGAATATCTCAACAAATCTTCATCCCTAACTTCTCTCATTTCTCCTCATCTCCAATTCATATGTAGACTTCTATAATTAGTGTACATCATTACAATTCCATTATATTTATTAAACATTATTCATGATTACAAGTAGGAATTTTTCCTTCATACTCTCCCTTATTGAATACTCTTAACCTATTTATTTCTCTTCTTCACTTGGTCTTTTGAACTGGCTCCATATTCATCTTCTATGCTCTTTGTCTTTGTGACCTTTGGTCTTCTTCATTCTTCATCCACGATCTTCTTCAACTTTCATCTTGTATCTGTAAAACATAAACATTGTTGAAGTCCATATAAAAAATTTACCATCCATTAGAATACATGGGTTTCCAGCCACTGTATCTGTCAATTCTCTAGGAAACCTTTTTCTCATACATGGTTCATCAACCATTCTTCCATCACATATATGCATACCTATACCTTTTACTCCCCTTGGATCATCTTTAGTCACCATCCTGGGTTTCCTTTGGCTTACCCATAACCATACTCTCAATGCACCTGCATCATAACCCCTCAAAAGATGAACCAACATCTTGTTGACTACTTTTATCTACACATTTTTTTGTGGATGGAATGTTGTAGATATCTTAAACTTGTTGTCCATCTTTTCCTAAATTGTAGTCTCAAAGGCATCGATAAATCTAATATCCCTATATGAGATGATGCTCCTTGGTTTCCTAAAGTACACCTAGATCTTCTTAAAGAACATGTTTGTTGCTTCTTGTCCTTTGATGGTATTTGCACAAGGTATAAGAATTCACATCTTGTTGAATCTATCAACTACCATAAACATATAGTCATTTCCCTTCTTGTTTGTTGAAAAACCACCCACAAAATTCATGGAAATGATTTCCTAGGGTCGAGTGGGTACAAGGGATGGTATAACCCTTTCTTTCTATTACTGGGCTTATTGTTACAATAAAGTATGCATCCTCTAATATATTGAGCTACATATTCTTTCATTCTGGGCCAATACACATACCTTTGTAAGTTGGAAATTGTCTTCACCAAAGTGTCTTGCAACCTTGGAGGTATGAATCTCTCTAATAATCTACAATCTTTTACCTTTAGAAACATGGAGATTGTCTAGCTTGTAGAGCAACCCTTTTTGGAGATTATAGCCATCATCTTCTTCTACACAAATTTGGTCTTGTAGTTGTTGAAAAACTTTCTTAAAGTTCTCATCTTCTATGCATGCCTCTTTGTATGCATCATGGGTAAAAGGATCCATGTGCATAAGAGTTCCCAAATCTATAATCTTGGATGTGGGTGACCTTGAAAGCATGTTTTCCAAGTAGTGTTTCCCTTCTTATATTTGATGACTAGATGAAACTGCTGCAAAACCCCATCCACTTATAATGTCTATTTTGGTAAAGCTCACTCTAGGCTTGCAAATACTCCAGTGGTCGGTGATCAATGTGGATGATGGTTTCCTTGCCTATTAAATAGTGCTTCCACTTCTTGGTAGCTTGAGTTGGGGCATAGAGTACGTAGGGTACTTTAGGACTCCCCCATGAAACATTTTAGAATCATCTTACCTCCCTACATCAATACCACTCCCATAGCATATCCATTTCCATCCATCTCCAATTCAAAAGGATTTTGCAAGTTAAGTTATAAAAGAATCAATGCTTGATTGATCTTCCATTTTATCTCATCACAAGATTTCTATAGATTATTTCCCCACTAGTTGTTATGGCATGGAATGGCATAGCTACAACTAAAAAGTATGCTATGAACTTCCCTAGGTAATGTGTTTCCCCAACAAAGTTCATAACTTCAGTGACACAAGTAAGAACTAACTACTTGAGGATGACCTCCATCTTCATGGTATCTATCTTGAGTCCCTTTCCACCAATCACGTACCCAAAATACACCAATGACTACTGAACAAACTCACATTTCTTAAGGTTAGCCAGTAGCTAATGATTTTTCAAAGTCTTTAACACTTGCATAATATGTGAGATGTTTTATTCTCAGGTAGAGCTATAAATGAATAAGTCATACAAATACACTATTACAAATGAATCTAACTAGGAACACAATACATCATTCATCAATCACATAAATGTAGTTGGTGCATTACATAAACCAAAAGCCATGACTAGCCATTCATACAAACATTGTCTTTCCTTGAAGGTGGTCTTCCAAGTGTCTTCTTCTTTGATAATACCTAGTGGTATCGCCATTTGAGATCCAACTTGGTGAAGTTCTTGGCATGTGACAATTGATCTAACAAATCATCAATCTTGGGCAGAGGCTATTGATTTGTGAGTGTGATCTTGTTCAAAGCTTTGTAATTGATACACATTCCCCAAGTCCCATCCCTCTTGGGTACTATGATGACAGGTGACCCATAAGGTGAGGTGATTAGTTGAATTAATCCCCGCTCTAGTAGATGCTACAAATATTTCTTCACTTTTTCTGCTTCTAGAACATATTGTCTATATATCCCAATATTTGGTAATGGGGAGTCAAGAAACAATTGTATCCTATGTACCACTTCCCTCTTAGGTGGAATCCCTTTATGATTTTGGAACTCTCTTCTATATGCTTGCAACAACTCCTCCAAATATTGTTTATTCTC
>ML798658.1:176611-191943 GCA_009831015.1 Picea engelmannii | reverse complement strand
CTACCAACCCCCCTTTATCAAGTAATTTTGGGAAATGAAAAAGAGGTAAAAATATCTTCAATTGAATTTTGACAAATTGACACTATGGCTCTTAACAAGGTAATCCCCCCTCACTAGTTTCCACTCATGGTATCATGGGAAGTACTAGTGCTCCACCCTCCAGTCAATATTTCAACATGTTTTCATTAAAAGAATGTATTTACATTGTTTTAAAATGTCCATTCTAGTCTTATAAGGAACAAATATCCATGTTGCAACACATCGTGACATTAAGTCATAGTTATAATTACAAACAAGGGGAAAACATGATGTTACAATGGGATTTAGTGGAGGATGACACAACTTGTCAATATGATAGATTGCATGTGTTTTTCATTGCAAAGAAACAATGTTTATACATGCATTGAATTATAATTGAATTCCTGACGAAGGAGGGACATGATCTTCCTTTACTATCATGTGTGGGATTAGATGGATGATAGCATGGTCGCACATTGGGAAGTTGGTTGTTCAAGTATGATTTGTAAGGTACCGGATCTATTATAATATCAACAAAAATAAATACAACATATAATAACAATAGAACAACACAATATATGAAACCACGAAACCAAAATAATACCTTTATGAATGGGAAACACTGTTCATTGCCTCTTCGAGGGGGAAACCTCCAATAGAGAAATGCTTTATTACAATAATTTTCAAGACAAAACTTCTCATGTCTCCTACTCTTATTTATACTAATTGTATCTTCTAAATATCATTCTAGAGGAATATCCTTCTAGAAGCGGAATATTATATTAGTCTTCTTACATTGACTTATTCCAATTTATTAAATAGGCATTATTAGCTAATGTCAACCTTTATTACATGGAAATATATTATTCTATCTACATGAGGGATTAGGGAGGTTAGGTCCCTAACTTTCCCTCCCACTTGAAAAAGAGCCTTGTCCTCAAGGCTTGAGATGAGGAAAATGTTGCAGAATGGTGGTCGGCTCCCAAGTTGCATCTTCTGGAGTTGTATCTTTCCACTGCACTAACACTTTATTGATGGTGCAATGACAAAGTCGACGCTCATGTTGGTCCAAGAATGCTTGTGGTTGCAACCAAATGGAACCTTCTTCATCCAACTCAGGGAGACTAGTTTGAGTTTGGAACTTAGTTTTATCATTGAAATTTCATCCGCAACATTGCACGCAAATGGTTACAGAAATACAACAATGCCAACAACAATTAGTTCACCTATAGCACCAAAATGCATTTCAAAAGGAAAAAAATATACAATTGGGCAAAAATTGACATGCGCAAACTCACTAAAGGAAGCGCACACACAGTGCATGGGCCAATGAAGCCCGTAGAGCACACAATGTGCGACTATGTACGAGAAAATCCACGCACTCATGTGAACGACGAATTTATGGTTCTTGTTTCCCCCCCAACCACTTATGGACCAGCTCCCAACCTGATTTGACCTTCATATATGATAAAAATCTGAATGGGTGACTGGTCAAGGACCAAAGGGTGCCCTAAAGGGCCTCTTGTTCAAACTAAGAACCAGTTGAATTTTTCCTTGAAGAAATGTTATAAATGGAGGTCATGGGTTCACTAAGAAACCAATATCTTCATAGTATTGTTATGCTACCTCAATTCTCCCATGAGAATCCTCTTTTCTCGTAAGAGTATTCAAGCATCATTGCAATAGGCCATTCCACTCCCCTCTTGAGGGAATAGGCATTGATTTTCTTTGTCATTTTCCATTTTTCTTCCATTGTAAGAAGATCTCTCCATTAGGGAACTCAATATCCCTCCCAAGGAGGAAGAGGGGACTCATAAGTCCTCATTTTTCTCTACAGTGTTTTTCCAACTAATATATTTATCCATTGGTGGCATAATCTTGGTCATTGGTTGATTGTTTATGGTTTTAAAAGTTTCTTATGCATTCTAGTTTTTATTTCCTTAGTTGTTATATTTTGTTTACTTGTTTATTTCACATGTTTGGCTTGTTTAATCCACTCACTAACCTCTATCTTGTCTAGCAGACCCAGCTAGGCATGCAAGTTCTATTGTTTTTCTCACCCAAGTGACGAAATGAGCACAAGAATTAGTATCAATAACCTTATTTAAGCATGAGACATGAAAACATGATGGAGATTAGAATGACTGGGAAATGCTAATCGGTAAGACACTTGCCCCACTCGCTTGAGAATTGTGTAAGGACCATAAAATTTGGGAGCAAGTTCCTGATAGTGGTCAGCTTTGAGTGAAGTATGTTTATATGGTTGCAGACAAAGAAACACTTGGTCCCCTTCAACAAATTTTCATTCATAACTACCTTGATTTGCTTGTTGCTTCATGCGATTCCGAGCCATGGCCAATTTTTTTTTGAGGGTGCAAAGAATAACCTCGTGAACTGTAAGATTGTTGTCAACCTCCTGAACCTTCGATACACCTGACATGTATGAGAGAATCGATGGTGGATTTTTTCCATATACTTCTTCAAAAGGAGTCATGCGAGTAGTTGTATGGTAAGAGGTGTTTTACCACCATTCAAATGTTGATGTTTGGACAACATCGGGAAGATATTCTCTTATATTAATAATTAATAATATAATTATTGATTATTAAATACTATATATAATAAGTAAATGATAATAATCAATAGTTATTGATTATCCAAGGGAACATCCTTTCATGGATGGTCACCATATGTTCTCTATATATGGAACACTCATCATTTTAATAATATATCGATCATATATCATATGAAGAAAAACAACATGGTATCAAAGCAGGACTAGGCTTGATTCCTTCACAGGAAGGCCTAGGAAAATGAGAGTAGAGTAAAATGTTGAGAGTGTTAAATTTATGTTGTTACAATCTCTATGTACAACATATTTACTTTTCACTCCTACCTAAATTATAGAAAGAATTCCATAAATTATGGTGGGAAGTAATTTCTAGTAAAAATGTCTAATTACCTAAATATGAGGAATGTACTGCATATTTACTTCTACCTATATTTATGAAAAGATCACATGAATTATGGAGGAACAATTTAACAAAGTCAAATACTACGTGGATGGATTATAACCAAATTAATATTTGGGTAGTTATGGGAGGTATTCTCCAACTATTTATAAGAAAGAAAATTTAATTTAATTTAAAATTTAATTTTCAAAGAGACGTGTCTTTTTGGATCAATCTAATATTACTATAAAAAGACACTTGAAGGACACAACAATAGACACATATTTTTTTTCTCTCTCACACGTGGGAAGTGATCTAAGGAAGAGACCGAAGTTTTTGAGGAGTTCAAATTTTCTGAGTTACTTAGTGATGTTCTAGAGTTTACTATAGTAATATTGTATATCATTGGAAGTAATTACCACTTGCAGAAAATTGTGCTTGTCTAATTTAACACTAGAAAATCAACATGGTTAGTCATATGACATTTAATATATGATGGATGTGTGTTGGTAGAAATATGACATCGAGTATATGATAGGTGTGTGTTGGTCATAGTATAAGACATATAATGCGGAGGGTCACTGTATATAGTTGTGCACAAGATAAATTGATCTCCTCTAGGAGATGCTTTTTGTTGTTCTTGTTTCTTGTTCCGAGAAGGTCACATGTAATATCTCTGAGAAGGAGCCATAATGACGGTCGTAGGAGGCATACATGGAGGGAAAGACCTTCCAACATGATATCAAGTAGAGACATTGCTAGACATGATGCTCAAAGATAAGAAGTCTCTAGGAACAATGTACCTCCTAGGACGGGACCATGCCAAATAACAGAGAAAGTTCTAGTGATCATGGATAGAGCCAGACAAGACCAACTGTAGAAAAACTATGATGATAGATCCAAGTAGAGGAGGTTGTACTACATCCAGAGGGAGAAGAGATTGAGTTATCCCTAGAGAATGAGGAAGAGATACCTTCATTATTAGAGGGAGCAGAGACAGAGGAGGAGTCACCTCCAACTCTAGATGGAGTGTTGATGTTTGAGGAAACATCATGAGACATTATCCCCAAAGGGTCCTGTGTGGACTAGTAGGCGGGAATGTCGAATTCATCCTTACGTGCCTCAAATGGTGAGATGAAGGAACCAAGACATTGGTTTCACAACGAAACCTTTATATGTCTTGTGAGACATTGGTTCTGTGAGGGAACCTCGATATGTCTTAGACATTGGTTTCATGAGGAAACCTCTACATGTAAATAATGGTGCAAGATGATATTACCTTTCAGAGGGAGACAATTGAGCCTATTAATAAAATTGGTCTCGTTGATCCTATAGCTCCAGTTAATGTTCCTAAAGATATTGCAATAGGTCGGAAGAGACCTGCATGGGATCGTCGGACTCTGCAAGAGGCAGAAGGACATGAAACTCCTCGTGGTACATTCTGGGTGAGCAAGAGACCTTAGATATATTTGTGATATGCCGCAGTTATCATCCACATCATTCATTTTGATCCTTTTTGTTATGAGGATGCAACTAGTCATCGAGTATGGAGAGATGTCATGATGGAGGAGTATCAGTCCATCATAAAGAATGATATGTGGGATATTGTTTTTGACACCTAAGGGGAAGTTTGTAGTGACTTCCAAATAGATCTATAATATCAAACACACAGTTGACAGTAGCATCGAGAGGCACAAAATGATATTTTTTGCTAGACGATTCTCTTAGGTGAGGATTCTCTCAGGTGGAGGGAATAGATTATGAGGAGACATTTGCTCTTGTAGCTTGATACACTTCTATCTGGATGATTATTTCCCCCGCAATATCCATGGGTTGGAGAGTACATCAAATGGATGTGAAGAAACCCTTTCTCAATGGAGAGATTGAGGAAGAAGTATACATAGAGCAGCCATATGGTTTCATGATACATGAGAAGGAGTCTCATGTGTACAGGTTGAAGAAGGCCCTGTATGGACTCAAGAAGGAACCTTGAGCTTGTTATGCAAGGATTGATGGACACCTGATGATTTTGGTCTTCAAAAAATGTGTTGCCGATCCCAACCTGTACTAAAATATTGTTAATGGTGAGACCCTCATCTTGGTCCTCTACGTTGATGATTTATTCCTCACCGGTATAGAGAGCCTTATTGTTGAATGCAAGTATGCATTGGAATCTAAGTTTGAGATGAAGGACCTTGGTATGATGCACTACTTCTTGGGAATATAGGTGTGGCAGAGAACTAATGAGATATTCTTGATTCATGGGAAGTACACAATTGAGATATTGAAGAAGTTTGGGATGCTGAATTGGAAGCATGTGCATACACCAATGGTGACAAATTTGAAGAAACTAAGTGTGTCTTATTTCTATTATGAAGTAATTGATCTGACTCTCTACAGACAATGGATTGGATCATTGATGGATCTAGTTAACACAAAACCATATATTTGTTATGCAATGAGTAGACTTAGCCAGTTTATGAGTCAATGAAGACAGACACACTGGATTGTTTCAAAGCATCTGTTGATATAATTGCAAGGCATAATTGGACATGGTATGAGATATACTTCCAGTATTGACATGAGATTGTAGAGATATACTGACTCTGATTGGGCAGGGAGCACAGTGGACAAGAAGAGAACCTCTGGGTGTTGCTTCACTTTGGGATCTTTCATGGTTTCCTGGTGTAGTAGGAAACAAACTTCTGTGGCCTTGAGCACTACAGAAGCATAGTACATTTCATTGAGTGTGGCAGTCTGTGAAGCAGTGTGGCTTCACAAGATCCTTGTAGATTTATTTTGACATGTGTTGGATTGCACTGTTATTCCGAGATATGATGCAGAGGAAGGAAGTACTGGTGCAGTACCTTCCTAGATATGAGTAGGTTGTTGATGTTCTTACCAAACTATGATGAAGTTTCAGTACTTCTATGACAGACTTGGCATGGCAAATAATGCCTCCCTTGCTAAGAGGGAGTGTTGATGTTTGCATCTTCCTTAGACATTCTCTAGATCACACTCCTATGTGACTGAGTTGATTTGATTCATGAGGAAAATTATCCAAGAAGGGATAAGTGGGTTTGGGCTCATCCGAAAAGGGATAATTGTATTGATCTGTGAGGACACTTATCTGAGAAGGGATATCCCAACGTCCCTTGTGGAGAGCACATGAGGACATGTCCCATGTGGAGAACACATGAGGATATGTCAAGGGAGTTGACCTTGAAATCACACACTATGGGGAGTTCACCCTAGTGTTTCTAGAGGGAGTAGCCTATAGAAGTCGACATGGGAGTTCCATGTGTGACAAAAATTCTCTAGATCGTACTGCTTTGTGAATTGAGTTGAGTTGATCTGTGAGGAAACTTATCCGAGAAGGGATACGTGGGTTTGGAATTATAGCCCAAATTCCCTTGTGGAGATCACATGAGGACACATCCCTTGTGGAAAGCACATGAG
Source organism: Picea engelmannii (assembly GCA_009831015.1). Classification (NCBI taxonomy): domain Eukaryota; kingdom Viridiplantae; phylum Streptophyta; class Pinopsida; order Pinales; family Pinaceae; genus Picea; species Picea engelmannii. The sequence continues at coordinate 185,515 of ML798658.1, read as the reverse complement.
GACATGTCAAAGGAGTTTTCCTTGATGTCACACACTATGGGGAGTTGACCATAGTGTTTCTAGAGGGAGTAGCCTCTAGAAGTCCACATGGGAGTGCCACGTGTGGTAGAAATTTTTCTACTACAATGGTTTTGTACCACTCGCGGAGACTGTGTGTCTCTGGATAGTAGCTATGTACTACTACAGTGGTTGTGTACCATTGGCAATGACTGTGTGTCACTAGACAATAGTTGTGTGCTACTAGTAGTGGTTGTGTACCATTGGATAATATGTGTGTACTACTATGGAAAGATACCTCCCTAGCTAAGAGGGAGTGTTGATGTTTCAACATCGAATGGACCTTCTCCTAGATTGGGCTGGAGAACAAGGGAGACAGGATACATTTATCATAAAGGTGCACTTGTGGTAAATGGGCCCAGGCGTAGTACCTCCTTGATCATGATAAGGAATAATAAGGACTTGAGGTGCTTGAAGTGATTTCCACGTGTCAGTTAGCATTAGTATGACATTCACTCATAGGTGTGTACCTATGGTGAAATATTTTGGTGTGGTCTTTGTCCTAGTCATGGTGATTTGACAAGGAATGATAAAGACTCAAGATTCTATATGCTATTACATGTGGACCCAAAGTGAGCTTGATCTCATAGAGAGTCAATTGTCTCATCGAGAGAGTCGTAGAAGGAGTTTGTCCTTGGTTTAGGTGGGAGAGAGACATCTCGCATGACTAACAGACAAGTGTCATGAGTCTAGGTTGAAGTTTGTATACTTTAGAGACAATCTTGGCATGATGCAAAATGTCTCCCTCATTGAGAGTGAGTGTTGATGTTTAGACAACATCGGGAAGACATTTTCTTAGATTAATAATTAATAATATAATTATTGATTATTAAATACTATATATAATAAGTAAATGATAATAATAAATAGTTATTGATTATGCAAGGGATGCATAATTTCATGGATGGTCACCATATGTTCTCTATATATGGAACACTCATCATTGTAATAATATATCGATCATATCTCATATGAAGAAAAACAACATCAACTAGGGGTGACCAATGAGCCCACTAATTTTGGCATTCATACACAAAACACCTCAAATAGGTTTCTAAACACTTGTTGAGAATTTTAGTTTGGCCATTAGTATGGGGATGATAGGTGGTGCTGAGATGCAATTGGGTGCCTTGGAGACAAAATAATTCTTTCCAAAAATTGTTGGTAAAAGTGGGATCTCGGTCAGAGACAATAGAATTATGCATGTCATGAAGCTTGAATATATTTATCCATGAAAATTTGAGCCACTATGGATGTTGTGAATGGGTGTTGGAGAGAACATAAATGAGCATATTTGGAGATACGATCAACTACCACCATGATGACTAATTTATTGCCCGATTTAGGTAAGCCAACAATGAAGTCCATAGAAATATCCTACCAAATAGACGACGAAATTGGGAGAAGTTGAAGTGAACTCGGGGTCTTGACTATTTCTTCCTTATTCCATTGACATACATCACATTCATCCACAAAGGTGCGGATGAATTGTTTCATACCATGCCAGAAGAAAGAACGTTTGGTCCTTTCATAGGTTTTGGTGAACATTGAATGCCCAGATATGGGGGAAGCATGAATCTCTGAAAGCACGGTAGATTTAAGTTGCGACTGTTTTCTTAGATAGAGATGACCTTTGTAGCGAATCTTGTTATTGTGCCAAGAGAACCCTGGAGAAATTGAAGAATTTTCTTGCAACTATTGGATAAAGCCACCAATTTTTGGGTTTTTGTTATAACCCTAATTTTCACTAGACATGCTTACCTGGCATCAGGCCATCTCAGATTCCTTCTTTGCCAAAACACTGCTAAAAAACTCTTCTTAAAAACACCTTTTATAAAGGCCCACATGCCCTGCTCCATTACTGCACACATGTACATGCTATTTGACCCAAGACAGCCTGCATGTACCTACAAAAGCACAAGAAAAGGAAAGTTGTTGATGGAACACACAACTTTGGGTGAGTTAACTAAACCTTCCGGCCATGCATGGCCAAGGGTTCGACCAAATACCTAGCTTCTTGTAGCCTATAAAAGAAGGGTTAGGGGTCCCATTTGGAAGAGGAGAATCATAGTAAAGAAACTATACCTGATTGCACATTCCCTTTATCCCAACCCTTTAGCCATCCTTGTCCAAAGAGAGATATAGAGCAAAGAAGTTGGAGGACACTTGAAGAGGATCCCAGGACCAGGTTCACAGAGCATTGGTCGGCTTAATCATTGTAAGTTTATTTGTTGAACTTAATAATAAAGAAGTACTTTTCCCGTCCTACCTTATGAGGTTTTCATAGTTTATTGCATACATATTGATTGAATCTCTAACCCATTAATCTGTAGATCAAATGCATGTGGAGATTTTTGTTTATCTTGTGTGAATGCAAGTCATCCTTGGGAGGAGATCTGCAGTCAAAGAGTGATCAAGCATGAAGAAGGATCAATATCAAACACCTGAAATAAGGTATGCTCACTTGATCTTCTTAACTACATATTTGCTTAAGAATAATGGGGATTAGGTCCGGGACGATGGTAGAAAGTATGATTCTTTAGGTCTTTTCTGCATGCATAATAAAACCCTAAGTGCTAGTCCGTAGAGGGATTTCCCACTCACAACAGAATTGGTGACCATACCGGGGAGATCTCTAGGGTTTCTAGGAATATTTTTTGGGTATTTTTAAGAATTGGTTTCATTTCCTGTTTTTAAAGTTTCTACAAAAGTCTGAGCTAAAAGAGATTCTGATCTTCCATACCAGTTATCTTTGTTTCTTTGCTTGACTGTATTTTTTTTTTAGACCCACAGTGGTACACGTGGCCTGTATAAGGTCTGCACGTGTGTACCCGTACCCTACATTCTCACAGCTTGCGTGTACACGCTAGCTGAGGAAGTGTCAGTAGCATGTATGATTCCAGAAAATTTCTTTTAAAAGAGGAATTCATCCTCTTTCCTGTCAAAATTAGTCCCTCTCAGGGGTTTTATAGAACTCTTTTTGGTCTTTGTCGTTTGCAGTCTATAGCTTAGGCTTCGCCTCATATTGGTTTGTTCTATGAAATTTTCCTTGAATTGTTTTCTATTTTCTATTAAAGTATGTGTCTGATTCTTCAAGAGATCCTGATTCTTAGTATCAGTGGTCTCTGCTTGGGCTGAATCACTTGTCTTTTCATTTGTCTCAGAGTTTCAGAGATACACACGGCCTGTATAAGGCCAACATGCGTGTACACACGCTCTGACTTTACACAGCTTTTGTGCACACACTTTCTGTTGAACTGTCAGCGGTGTGCTTGTGGAGGAAATTTTTGTTGAAGTTGAGGCAGTCATCCTTTCCTTTGACAAGAGTTATACCTCTCATGTTTTTGGGTCTCTGTCATAGCAGTCAGTAACTTAGGTTTGATCACAACAATAGATTTCTTTTTCATTTAGAATTTTTCCTCAAAATTTTCTTTTATAGGGTTTTTAGACAAGTGTGAGAGTCCAATTTTAATTTGCTTATGTGTGATTTTTAAAGCGATTCTTTGCGATCTGCGTTTAGGCTAGAAGTTTTTCTTGGTTTCGACTTGTTGATATTCTTCCTTTTTTCTTTGTGAGCATTCAAATAAATAAAAAAATCTTTTATTTCTTTGTTTGGTTAAAAAATGTTGTTTCGCATTAGTAACCAGGGAAAAGTCTTTGCTTTCATAAGTTCTTGAGATTTTACTTAGATCATAAGTAGCTCATATTCGAGTGAAATCCTGCTTTGAGTTTTCTATTCAAAGATCTTAGAAAAATTTTAAGTTTGAAAAGTTGTTTAAGAGTTGAGTGAAGTAAAGGTTTTTTGTTTCCATCTTTCTGTTTATTTTTCTTTCGTCTTTCAAACATCACTAGTTTCACTTTTATAGCCTTTGACTTAAGACAAGCCATAAAAATTAACGCTAAATCTAAAATTCATTAGAATTTTTATTTTTGTAGGGTCAACCAACTAGTTTAGGATTAGGGCCTTGAATTAGGTTGGAGAGGAAACTCTTCAAGGCCATTAAAATCAAACATTGGAGTCTGAGTTATGGAGTGTCAAAGTACAGTGTCATGAAAGTTATCCAGGACTCCCCTCTAACACAGGGGATAAACACGAGGTCACGTGTGAAAAAGTATCAGAGATAACCCCTCCAAAGCTGGACCAATCGTAGTGGAGAACACATATAGAGGGCCTGTCTTGGGATTTCATCGTTTGCATTTGCCATGGAGCTTCGTGGGTCTCAAATTCGTTCGAGGTCCTCAGTTGTCTTTTGGACCACTTGCTCTCGATACCCTTGATAGGTTTCGGGCTCGATACTCTGCTCATTGTGGTCTACCCGACTTTTGACTGTACCCACCTGGTGACTGTTCGCGCACTGGCAACCTAGTTGCCTATCTTTTTAGAGACATACACAGGTGACTGAGGGGGTATACCATGGTACCTAGGACATACATCAGGCCACGCTTTGCAGAGTATACCTGGAGGGTGCTTCCGTGTTTGAGTTGCACTTGCACTAGTAAGTTTCTCTAGTGTTGGTTGTTGTAACTATTCTTCCAATTAGTTTAGTGTTTGCTTGTTTTATCTTGTAGGGACTTTTTTAGTGTGTGTTATTTTTTGAACGAATAGAAAGACCTGGGGTGGTAGACCACCCACTCCGCTAGTCGGGGGGACTTTTTTGTCTTCCTCTTATAAATGTGGAGCCGCCTCTTTATAGGCATTGTTTTGATACCACTGGTTTGCCAGAGTCAGTGCGTGAGACTTTTACGGACCTGAAAGATCCCTCAAGGGGAGAACCTGTGCATAGGATCTTCATGGACAAATTTCTTGACAATACCAACTAAGGAGCCCCTTCACAAGGGGATTCTTGTGCTTTTCCCTTCTTCGGAAACATTGGTGTCCCTTTGATGGCCACTTTGTACATTCCTGGTTGAATGTGGGATTACCAGTTTGGTTGGGTACCATTCCAAATGTCCCAAATGCTCCTGACACTTCTCAGTCAAGAAATTTATGTCATGGGCACCCTGTTGATGTTTCTTCATCACCAAAGTCTCCTCCTCCTCCTTCTCCCGCCTCTGGTGAAAGTACAGTTACTAGTAACCGAAAGTCTAAACGAAATAGAAAGAGGAAGAATAGGAAGAAGAAATCACCAACCTTTGTGAGTCATGTTGGAGATAGGTCGACAACCTTTGCAAGTCACGTTGAATACCAACACCCAACATCTACAATTTATGCTGGGGGCAATCACCCACCCTCTACAAGTCATGCTGGGAGAAAAAGTCCAATCCCTGCTAGTCATACTGGCAATAGGTTTATAGCCTCTGCGAGTCATGTTATCGACCCATCACCAACTTCTACAAGTCATGTTGGAGATGTGCAACCAACCACTACTAGTCATGCTGGGGGCATTAATTCTATTGAGAAACCTATACGGATAGGACATAAGCCTAAGTTCCCTTGTAAGCTTTGCAAAGGAGATCACCTTACTCATTTGTTCCCTGACATTCCAGAGGTACAAAGATTGTGGTCCCTGTCTGCATGCTCTTCTAATTCTAAGTCTTCTGAGGTTTCCTTACAGTCTATTCAACCATTGGTTGAGAAAGTGGTCATGCCAATGTAGTCATCAGTTGATCCCACTCCTCTTCTGGGGGGTGAGGTACCTTTAGACCATGTAGTCCTGCAGCCTATTCATCCATTGGTTGTGAAAGTGGTCATGCTGATGCAGTCATCGGCTGGTCCCACTCCTCTTTTGGGGGGTGAGGTGCCTTTAGACCATGTAGTCTCACAGACTATTTAGCCATTGGTTGCGAACGTGGTTATGCCGATTTATTCATTGGATGATCCCACTCTTCTTTTGGGGAGTGACGTGTCTATTCACTATGTTTTTAGCATTTCTGATTCAGTACTTTCAGAACAAGGGGGCATTCCGTTCGTTCTGAACACACCCTCTCCAAGCCCTAGGATGGTTTCCTTTGATTGGAATGACCTTGTTGAGCCTCATCTTCCTTCTGCCGCACCTTTTTAAATAAGGGTTGAATTTAATTCAACAAACATTTATCGATTTATTGTGGATGAAGGAGCCTCTACAAGTATTTTATCCTCCTCGGTTTGGAAAGTCTTGGGATCTCCTGAGCTTGTGTCTTCTTCGCATGACCTATTGGCTTTTGACAGATGTCTTAGTGAATATTTGGGGTTTCTTCCTCAGTTACCTATATCTTTAGGTGGGAAGATTGTCCTTGTTGATGTTATAGTGGTGCAAGGCCCATTAGATTTCAATATGCTCCTCGGGCGGGATTATGTATATGCCATGAATGTTGTGGTGTCCACGCTCTTCCAGGTGATGCATTTTCCTAACAACGAAAGCATTGTCACTATCGACCAGCTAGAATCTGATAACCACCATCCTAATTCGACATTATTTCAAACTACCCCTTTATATATTCCTAGTGTTCATTTACTCTACCCCGCCACGGGTTAATTATGTGGCATCTTATCCTCAATGTTCAATTGCTTTTGAGTAGGAACTTGTGCAATCATGTGTTCCCTCTCAAGACTTGGTCTCAACAATTGATCCATTGGTTCATCCAATGGGGGCATGGGAGCCCTTGTTTCCCCACCTTGGTCCAAGTAGGCTTGAGTATCCTTCTAAGTATGATCTTGTTGTTAGTAGATCCTCAAGCCCTCATGATCGTGATTCTTCGTTGATAGACTATGCCAGTCCTGGTCAGAACCTCCATCGTCATATGGAGTATGGTCAGTTTACTTCACCCTTTGGGACTGTCGACCCTCGTTTGCGTGATTTCTCATATTTTGAATTGCCTTCAGATGAGGCTATCCTTGAAGCCATGACTACGGTTTCTATCCCACAAGAGGACTTACATCATGGTTTGTGTTTTCTTCCCTTTTGGGAGACTTCCCAAGTTGATTATCGAAGAGACTCTTGGTCTAAGCCTAACAGCGGGCTCTACCTGAACCAGTTTCATACATGAGTTGTAGCCCCCATGGAGCCTTCTTTAAGCCCTTTTCAGACTCCTTAAAGATTAAAAGATTGTTGAGTGACCTTGTTTCTTCACACTTGTTAAATTGGTCCAGAAGAACGTCCCTTACACGGGTCTTATTTTAAGCCCTTTTTAGACCCTCTAAACATGAAAATATTGTCGAGTGATCTTGTGGCCTTTCATGCTCGTTAAACTGAAATTTGAAGTCACGTCTGTCCGACGGTAGTTTACCCCTTTTTCGGTCCAGATGGTCAACTGTACAAACAAAGGTATGCTCTAAGGAACCTCAGTTCTCTAGAAGAGTACTCCAAGGTATCATTTTATCCCTTTTTCGGGCCTGAGGGACTAAATGGATGAAAAAGGAACCTTATTCTTTCACACTTGTTAAAATGGTCCAGAAGAACATTCCTGACGGAGTCCATAGTTAAGCTTTTTTTCAGACTCCTTAAAAATGAAAAAATGGCCAAGTGATCTTGTCTTTATCACACTCGTTAAAATGGTTTTGAATAGACGTCTTTTCGGTGCTAGTTTACCCCTTTTTCAAACCGACTAGACTACCTTCGAAAAAGGTACCCCAGTGGAGTCTCCTTTTACATTTTTCAGACTCTCTAAATATGAAAAACCATCAATCTTTCCTTCTCTGGGCTCGTTAAATGTAAGGTAGCTAGAGAGGTAGTGGGGGGGCCCAGAGGGCCCATAGTGATAATAGTGGAGGTCATTCAATGTAAGGTGGACTAGGTCCACGATATTATTAAATAAGACCCACTATGGTAGTTAGATATAATAAATGGGTAATTAGATATAATAAATGTAAGAGTACTTCTTAGAAGGTTCTACTTCTAAAAGATTCCTCCTCTAGAATGTTCTTAGGTTATGGTAGAACTATATAAAGGAGTTCAAGCAATGTAATGAGACATGAAGAGAAGTATTGTGTTTGGAGCAGTAGCTCAATAGGAGGAATCCCCCTCGAAGAGGCAAGTGAATAGGAGAGGATCCCTTCCATAATAGGATCCATTGTATGGTGTTTCCCTACCTCAAGGGTTTGATATAATAAAGTTGTGTTTTTTTATATTGTTCTTCTATATCTGTTGTGGTGATTTTGTATTCAGCATTTGGTTCTTAACAAGTGGTATCAGAGCTATGAATAAATATGTGTTGCATTCAGATTTTTATGCTATGAATATGGATGAAGTGGATATTGTTTTGGGATATCCTTGGATAGAATCAGTGGGTACCATTAATATTAATGTGCAAAATAAGTTTTTAAAGCTGTGGTACAAGAAAAAGAAAATCACATTGCAAAATGTGTCTCTTATTAAGAAATATGGACCCATGGAAGATAGCAAAGAAGTTATTGCCCAGTCTGAAGTTGAATCAGAGGCAGAGTCTACAGAAGGAGATGAAGAAAAACTACAAGAAGGACATAATCAGGAAGCTAAGGAGGTCATTGACTCAAAGGCACAAAGTGTTGCAGATTTGAAGAAAAAAGAACAAATTCCTACAGTTGTTGTATATCGCCATCCACACCATATAGAGATGCAAAATTCATCAAGGCAAGGGCATGTGCATCAACACATTTATGCACTAGCAGGGCACCAGACAGGAAACTAATCAAGAGGTGCATGGAGGACTACCGAAACTATGGGAAGAGCTCAAGCTATAGAAACAATCCCATGGCAACCCCGACATGATGCAGAGAAAGATCAAGGTGAAAAGGTAGTAGATAGAGATCATGTTCGACTTCCATTGGGATGGATGGATGGTCATACTTGGTACCAGTTGGCTACATTGCTTAGCCGGTCATATTGTATGGTTTCTTCTCATGTTTCGAGGATGAAACATGTGAAGGGGGATGGAATGTAGTATACCTAG
>ML798658.1:102069-137689 GCA_009831015.1 Picea engelmannii | reverse complement strand
TATATATATATATATATATATATATATATATATATATATATATATATATATATATATATATATATATATATATATATATATATATATATTGCATTTTTTGTTTTTGTTTTTGAGTCATCAAGTCTCAGAATTACCTGTTGCAACCATTGGTGATGTTTCTTTCTGTCCAGAAGTTGCAGATCTGAAAGGTGGTTTCATGAGCTCTTATGTAATACTTTCTTGGTATTGTTTTAAGCATTAAATGTTAATAAGAAGCCTCCCATTTAAGACAAAGTCCCAGAGATGTAGGCAAATTTGTGTCGAACTCCATTATCAATCTTTGACATTATGGTTTGTTGTTCTTAATATTTACTTTATGTTCTGCATTCTTTATGATGGCTACAACATTCATTGATTAAATCTTCTTCTTCTCTTAATTCCTAAGTGGTAAATCAACTCATGAATAAACTTAACCATAGTCTTTAAAAGATCATTTTTGGATCAAGTGGTATTAGAGCAAGTTGACAATTGATTGTTTGAGTTTGCATGATTACCAGGGAAAATGTAAGTCGTGGTGAAGGAGATATTGTAGAAGGAGATCCTGAGATTGGATCAAGAAAGAGAACATAAAAAAGTGATAAAATGGCATCATAAGTACTTTCTCAAAACGAAAGAGAGTTTCAAAGAACTTTCTTTTCCATGTCGGAGATGGTAAAAGTGTTGTATGATGATTACTTGGAATGAAAGAGACCAGTTCAAGGGGAATCTTCAAAGAAAGCCAAAAGTGAAGAACGAGAGGACCCTCCAAAATCTCCTCCTTCACCTCCTTCATCTCCATCATCTTCTTCTTCTTCAAGTTCAAGTTCAACTTCTAACACTACTTCTTCAAGAAAACATTCTCATAAACGTAAGCTTGATATGCCATTACTTAAACTTGATGTAAAATTTGTTTTACCTATGTATGACGGCGAAGTTAATGCTGAGAAACTTCATAACTAGGTTAGACAGATGGAGGTATATTGTAATGTGCAATAAATCAAAGATGAGGCAACCAAAATCAGATTGGCATCGCTTCGTCTTGAAGGACCAACTCTCATATGGTGGCAAAGTAAGATGCAACATGGAACTTAACAATTTGGTAAGATTTTTCCATCATGGCATGATTTTATTTCCGCACTTAGAGAATAGTTCCATCCTTTGGGGTATAAGGAAAAGGCTTTAATTGAATGGAAAAGTCTTAAGTTAAGAAAAGGACAGTCGGTGCATGAATATATAAATGAATTTCGTAAGATGGATTTGATGTTAGATGTTTCATTGACTATACAAGAAACTCTTATGAAGTATATATGAGGTTTTCCTGCTTATATTTGTAATACTGTGTTTATGTTTGGACCTACTAATATTGATGAGGCTGATGTCCAAGCAACATGTATTGAAACAAGAAAAACAAGAGTTAGACTTTAGTGTATTAGGGAAATCATCTTCAAAGAAAGATGGCAAAGGTAAAGGGAATGGGAAGAAACCAAATTCAATGACAGTAAAGGAAGATAAGCTCTCTTGCAAGAATTGCAAGAAATAAGGGATCAATGATGAGCATTTCTAGAAATTGCACCCAAAGAAGAGACCGACATTGTTCAAAGAGAGGAAAAGGAGGCACAAATTTGCAACAACAACAGAACCAATAGACTTGGGGTCAGATTAAGGTGATGAGTCTAAAATCACAATAGTTGGTTTGACAAGTAAAATTGGTGATGGTTTTGATTTAAGAAGTAAATTGTTTCATATAACGGTCATAATGAAACATACTAAGATCAACAGATTGATAGATGATGGATCTCAATTTAACTTAATTTCAGAAGAAGTGGTTAAGAAATTGAGATTAAACACTAAGATGCATCAAAAACTCTATTCACTAAATTGGATAAGCAAATATCATAAATTTCCCATAACAAAGTAATGTATCATAAAGTTTGCAATTACATCTAAGTATGTGGATGAAGTAATATGTATGTGGTGCTAATAGAAACATGTGGAATGGTATTAGGTAGCCCTTATTTATATGATCTCAAAGTAATATTCTACATGGAACATAATCAATACCACTTGTTTAAGAAAGGAAATGAATATGTTGTACATTCTCATCACATAAAATGAAATCGATCTCTTCTAACAATGGAACAATTAAAGAAGACATCTTATGCAAGAAATACACCTATAATTGTGCCAATTAAAGTAGTGGATCTTAAGCATGAACATGAGATGGTTGTAGGATGGGATTTCAATCGTACTTTGCTTCAAGATAAGTTAATGTCATGCAAGCCAGTCAAACATATTGTCTCATTTTCAGTCATATTTATGATTTTATCGTTGTTAATGTTTTATACATGGATGGTAGTGAATTCAGTAAGATGTGAATGAGTTCAAATGGATAACAATATGATTTCATTTTTCATGGTTATTATGCAATTTATTATGATGTGATAGGTGCACAGGATAGAGTTTAAAGACAAAGGACAAGTGGGGAGGCCTATCCCGCACTTGATGACTAGTTAATACCCTTTTGGAGGACCAAAAGGTTTTAGTGGGGAGGAATGATCCAAAATGGATCCAAGAAGGACAAAATTTCAAAGTTCTTGGAATCAAACAAAACTAGAGCCATTGTGTAGGGCTCATTGTGATGATTCCATCCATATATTTTTTTCTGAAAATGGAAATCGTATGTGAAAGTTATTGCGTTATGAAATTTTTCCCAAACATGAAAAACGTCAAAGGTCAAAGTCAATTTGTCAAAGGCCGTACAACTAATGTGGAAGATGATGTCAGCAGTAAGTCACAATGATGTCATGATGATGTCAATAGGGCGATGTGGCAGCACTAGGAGATGACACGTGTCAGTCATTTTTGGCATTTTCGGGATGAGTTGGAATTGTACAGAAGTGACACATGGCAATATGGATGCTGACATGGCAGGGTGACACGTGGAAGGACATCTGCTGACATGGCAGGGACACACATGGAAGTATGGATGTTGATGTGAAACTATATGGATGTTGACGTGGCACTGTATGGATGCTGACGTGGCACTATACGAATGATGATGTGGCACCGTATGGATGATGACGCGACATTGCATGTACGATGATGTGGAAACCTTTACAGATGAAACGTGCCAAGTTTGATTGGTTGACATGGTCACCCGTATGGATGACACGTGGCAGGTTTTGGTTGGTTGACATGGTTGTACGGATGACATGTGGCAGCTGATGGGGAAGGATGATGTGGCCATACAAATGACACGTGGAAGATGACTATGCAGGGTGACATGGCTCGGGCCAATGATGAGGTGACATGTGGCCCAATGAGGAGGCACCATGTGGCACCTTCAAGGAGGTCAAAGTAGTTTGGAAGTTTCGCCAAATCTGGCGGGAATCCCCCAAATCTGGCGAAATATCGCTAAATTTGGCTAACAATTGCTAAGTTTGGTTAACTGTCATTAAATTTGGTAGAGTCTGGTTTATTTAGTCAGGCAAAAAAATCGAAGAAAAAGATTTTCGACATGCAGTTCGAGACTGTATGTATTCTACGGATCTGACAGGGCGAAGCATTGGGATTTGTGTCGAGGGGAGGTCCCGAGGGCCTGTTTAGATTTAGGTTGAATTTATACTCAAAAGTTGAAGAATTTTGAGGAGAGTCCAAATATGGTTGCGGGTTTTTCATTGGAGTAGCCAAACAGAAAAGGTCCTCTAGATCCCAAGATATGGAGCCAAGCATAGCTAAGTTCATACTCAAAAGTCTCAGAATTACCTATTGCAACCATTTGTGATGTTTGTTTCTGTCCAGAAGTTGCATATATGAAAGGTGGTTTCAGGAGTTGTTATGTAAGCCTTTCTTTGTATTTTTTTGAGAAATAAAGTTTAATAAAAATCCTCCCACTAAAGACAAAGGCCTCGAGATGTAGGAAAATTTGTGTCGAACTCCGTTATCAATATTTGGTGCTATGGTTTGTTGTTCTTAATGTTTACTTTTTGTTCTGCATTAGGTATGATGGCTACAACATTCATTCATTAAATATTCTTCTTCTCTTAATTCCTAAGTGGTAAATCAATTCATGCATAAACTTAATCATAGCCTTTAAAAGATCATTTTCTGATCAAGTACCTACTACCTCTGCCCAAGATTCTTTCCCTAACTCAACACCACTGAGCATGCACCTTGTTTTTTCCATCAGTGTGTTTTTCATCCTTTATACAAATCCATTCTATTGAGGTGTATATGGAGTAGTCTTCTTCCTAGATATACCACACTTCTTACATAATTCTGTAAATTCATTCCCGCAGAACTCTCTACCGTTAGCTGTCCTCAACACCTTAATTATTTTCTATGTTTGATTCTCAACAAGAGCCTTAAACTCTTTAAACCTGTCAAAGACTTCATATTTCTTCCTAAGGAAATATATCCAAGTATTCCTTGAGAATTCATCTAAAAACGAGACATGGTGCAAAGATTTTCCCAATGATGGAACTAGCACAGATCCAAACACATCATTGCGAAGTAGTTGTAAAACTCCTTATGCCCTCATTGCACTAGAGGGGAATCTTAGCCGATTCTTCTTACCGTACAAACAATGTTCACAGAAATCAAAATCTAGAGAGAATTTATACATACCTTCAACTATACCTTTACCATGTAAAAGTCGAAGACCCTTCTCTCCGATATGCCCCAGTCTTTGATGCCACAACATAACCTTTTCTCTAGAGACTGTAGGATTTATTTCTTCTTCAACTCTAATATCAGGAATAATGGAACTATTACACACATCACTCATATTTCTTCCTTGTAGCTTATACAAATTCCAAACCGAACTCCCTTCAACAACACCATTTCTCCTCGATGATCTAAAAATGAAAAAGCTTGAGTCTCTTAATGAGTTACAAACACATAAAATTTAATGATTTTTTATTTAATCATGAGCATCATAAATAGTCATAAACAACCATCAAAGTAAACACATTAACACAACAAAATGATAAACTATTTCACCCCTCTCTTGGGCTATATCTCCTGGTCCAACTTCGAATGGATAATTTTCGTTAATGCTCAAAGTGTCAAAATCAATGCTTTACAATGCTCATAATGAAAAATAGATGGCTTCAATGGCTCAAGAACATCCAAAAACCCCTATTTGGTCTCTTTCTGCACCTAGTTTGGCCAAAAACTGAGTTGGAATCACTCCCTGGAAGTTTCTCCCAATTCTTTGTTGTCTCTACTTGCCAAAATGCACCTAGAATGACTGAACCTAGTATCTATGTGTTTTTCGTGCCAAAAAATCAGCATGCACGCACATCCCACAAAAAGTGGCATTTTGTCACATCGTTAGAGGCATATCTCCTTTCTTGGTGGAGGTCCTGGTCACATGCCAACCATGTGACCGCATCCTAGTGCCAAACCCGATCAAATGGTATGGACGAGGGCTAGCACTATTAACTCCCCTGAGCCCTCGATTGCAATGTTACGGTTATGTGGTAAGGTCGACCAAGGGATGGGGCTTTGCCCCGACCCTTTCCTCACCCAGATGAAACATAGTTCAAGTTTAAAATAAGGTTTTGTGCATAAGGGTTAAGGAAAAATGGTAGACGACCTACTCTAGAACTATGCCACTTGTCGCGAAGGTCGTGTGTTTGATCATCACAGACTCCAGCCAAATTTTTACAATATAGAGGGGTGCCACATGGCAGCCCATGTCTGGGCCACATGGAACCATAATAATGGCCCATCTACATGCCACATGTCGCAACCTGATAGGTCTACCTCATGTGCCAATCACCTGTCACATCATCCTCAACCACATCACCACTTTCCACGTGTCAGTATGGTCACCTGCCATGTGTCAGTATGGTCACCTCCCATGTCAACACTGTACGGATTATACCATCAGCAAAATTTTGCTTGTTTGGAAAACTAGACAGAATGTAATATCTCTTGCATAAGACATTCGTTTTAACCTGTTCAAGTTTCATTGGGATCGTGAGGACGGGGCCTACACATGAGTCCATTTTGAATAAATTCTGAGCACTTTGATTTTTTCACATATTTTGATCCCCTGGATCACTCCTCCCCATTGGGAAGCTTTTGGACCTCCAAAAGACTACTTTCAGTATATTTGAATATGAGGGTACAATTCCCTCACCTTTCCAACCTTAATCCATTTGGCCTTGCTTGGATTTGTGCCTTTTAGACCAACTTGAAGGTATTCCACATTCCATTGTTTTGAATTTCTCATCCTCCTATCAAGGATTGTATCTTCATGTAGTTTTGAAAGATATTATAGCGAGAAATCATCTATGGAAGGAATATGAACATGCTCTCCTTGATCATCAATTAAAGGAGGCTCATACAATATCAAATTATCAACATTGACAACTGCATACATTTGCATATAAAAAGGAAAATCCAAATAGAAGGCATTGTTACCAATCTTTTCAAGAATCTTGAAAGGTCCATATCTAATTGGTTTCATTTTTTTACCATCTCCTTTAAGCCTCTCTTTTCTAATGTAAAGACAAAATTCATCTCCAACTTGGAAATTGTGATCAACACGATGCTTGTCATGTCTTGTATTGTACTTGTCTTGGCTATTTTCCAACTGTTCTTGTACCATTTGATGCACCAACTGAATTTGTTCAATGAACTTATTTTCTCTATCAATGTCATATTGACCATCAATATCAATATATTTCCCAAAGATTAAATCTAAAGGATATTTTGGAAAATAACCAAAACATGCCTCAAATGGAGATGTTTGAGTCAAAGAGTGCTTAGCCCAGTTGTAAGCATGTTGAATGTAGTTTAGGTGCTCATCCCAAATATTAGGATGCTTCTTGCAATAACCACGAAGAATATGTACTATTGTTCTATTCACCACCTATGTTTGACCAGCGGTTTGTGGATGAAATGTTGTGCTCTTTTTCATCTTGGTGTCCATGAGTGCCCATAAGCTTGACCAAAAGTTCCCAATAAATCGAGAATCTCAATCAGAAATAATGGATTTGGGCAACCCAAAATGTACACAATCATACTGAAAGAACATTTATGTTGTTTGTTCAACTATAACTTGCTTCTTACAAGGCATCAAAATAAACATTTTGTTGAAATGGTTAACCACAACATAAATATAATCATGATTCTTTTTAGACAGATTTATACCTCCTACAAAGTCCATGTAAATGTTTTCCCAAGGATGAGAAGGAACCGAAAGTGGAGTATACAAACCCAAATTTCTATTTCTAGACTTTCTTGTAGCAGATAAAGAACATCCTCTTACATATCTTGAAACACTTTCATTCATTTTAGGCCAATAACAATACCTTTTCAAATTAGCCATCGTCTTGCCTATACCAAAGTGACCAACAATAAGAGAAGAATGAGATTCCCTTATGATGTTGACTCTTTCACCCTGTGGAATACATAACTTGCCAAGATGATACAAAATCTTATCATGCACATGGTAATCCAATTCCTCAACTTGGTTAGAATGACACAAAGTTGCATAAACCTCTTTAAAATCAACATCTAAAGCATATTGCTCAACATAGCTCTCATGCATGGTAGAATTATGCTTAAGAATAATTGAAGCACTAACAATAGGCCTAGAAAGCATATCAACAACTTTGTTATAAATTCCTTTCTTATACCTTATAATCAAGTGGAATTGTTGTAGAAAACACATCCATCTGAAGTGCCTTGCTTGTTCTAGCTTTGTTTGTGATTGTAAGTATTGCAATGTTTGATGGTTTGTGTGAATGATAGTTTCTTTTCCCAACAAATAATGTTTCCATTTTTTCACACTTTGCACCAATGCATACAACTCTTATCATAAGTAGGATAGTTAGTCACAACACCATTAAAAGTTTCAGAATGAAAACAAATGGGCTTACCATGTTGTAAAAAAAATGCTCCCATTGCATAATTGCCTGCATCTATTTGGGTCTCAAATGGTTGTCTCAAATTAGGAAGTGCAAGAAATAGAGCTGAACTAATATTCTCGTTCAATGCATCAAAAGATTTTTGGTGTTTTCCTCCCCATTGGAAAACTTGCTTGATGCTTGTCACTGCATGTAATGGAGCTACAATTGAAGAGAAGTTAGCAATAAACTTTCTCCAATATTGGGTTGCTCCCAAAAATCCTCTTACCTCTGTCGTATTGTTAGGCTTGGGACAATCCAAAATGAATTTCACCTTGGAAGGATCAATTTATAGTTCTCCTCCTCCAACAATATGTTCCAAGTAAACAAGTGAGGTCTTTACAAACTCGCATTTAGACATCTTCAAAAAAAAAATTAAGACATCCAAAACTTGCTTTACATGCATAAAATGCTCTTCAAAAGATTTGATAAATATCAAAATGTCATCCAAGTAGACAATCACACAATCACCAAGAAAATTCCTTACAACATCATTCACGACTCTCATAAATGTAGCAAGAGCATTGCAAAGTTCAAATGGCATTACCATCCACTCAAACAAACCTTGTTTTTTTTTAAAGTTGTCTTCCAAGTGTCTCCTTCAACAATCCTAATGTGATGATATCCACTTCTCAAATCCAATTTAGTAAAATACTTAGCATCTTTCAATTGATCAAGAAAATAATCAATTCTAGGAAGAGGATAACGATTCTTTACAATAGTCTTGTTCAAGGCCCTGAAATCTACACACATGCACCATGTACCATCTTTCTTTGACACTAAAACAATTGGTGATCCACATGGAGATGTTCTTGAAATGATGACCTCTTTGTCAAGAAAATCTTGGATTTTTTTTTAATTTCATCATTCTCCATGACTAACATCCTATACATACCAATGTTTGGAAGAGGACAATCTTACTACAATTGTATCTCATGTTGGATACACCTTTTTGGAGAAAATCCTTTTGGTTCTTGAAACATCTCATCATATAAAACAGATTTCAACTTTGCATCACAACCTTGGAAAGCTTATTTTTCAACATTGTCTTTGGGTTTGATCATCGGGATGACAAAATTCTTACTAGCATTGACTAATCTCTTCATTTTCCCATCATTTACAAGTGACAAATTCAAATTCTTTGTATGTGCTCTAACAATGTACTCAACTCCACTTTTAAACAAATGATACTTGTTCTCATGACGATGAAAGATGGCTCTCCTATCATATAAATATGGGCTTCCTTAAACAATACCACTAATATCCAATGGAATAACATCAAACACTACCTTATCTATAAAGTTTGCAGTGATGGGAAATCTAAGTTTACACCTTCTTGTCACATGAAATTTGGCATTGTCATATATCCATCCTAGAGGGTATGGTTTAGGATGTGGAGTAGTTTCCAAATTTAATTTCTTGACAGTATCTTCATATATGAGGTTTGCTTGAGATCCAATATCAATATCTTGGTATGCTTTGAAATAACCCTTATGTGGAAAATTTGTTGGAAATATAACTGGGGGGGGTGGGGGGGCGTTAATTAGTTATAATATAAGCTTGAAACTTTTCTTGTTCTTTTTTGAATCTTTCTAGATTATTATTTAATGTGTTACTGATAACTTAACATGAATAGATATACAATATTTGATCAGTCACATAGAATACACAGAGACACATATTTTCATGAGGAAACCCATAAAGGGAGAAAACCTCTTCTTCTTCAGATGTCAGTCAAGATCCAACCTTCATGTACATCATAGTCTTTGAGCACCAACTCAAATATGAGGCTATAACCTATGATATAAAGCTACAACTTGCAGAGAGAACCAACTCTTAGATTTATCTAGCACCTAGTAGATGGAAGCACCAACTCCCAGAAAATCTTCTAGCACCCACTAGAAGTTAGACGACTACAATCCTCCCTAGAACCACCCTACCACCCTGATTGAATCTTACAAAAATTTACTTAATTGCTCTATCTTTGGTATGGTCTATTACAACTCCATGTCTCCTCTACCTTCTTCAGTATCTATACTCTATTCCGCTTCTGCCTCTTTCTTTTTCTATGCTCTGCCCTTTTTCCTTCTGTGCACAACACTCCTTTGTTCATATTATCTTCTCTCTTTTATGCTCTGTGCTTCCTCTTCATACTATATGGTGTGCCTCTAATATTCACTATAGGTCCTACACTCCATATCCTTCTACCCACATTCATCTCTATCGAGAGAAGCACTCTCTCTTCTTTCTTCTACATGTCTTTCTCACGTCGAGTCCTGTGCCTGATCATCATCGTAACACTTCGTCTTCTCTGGCAGTTATGCTGAATTTTTTCATCATTAGTAGTCGTTATCCAAAGATCCTTTGGCTTCTCTGGAAGTTGCAACTCTTCATCTTCTCTATCAATTATAGCCAGTCATTTTTGGCTTCTTTGGCTTCTAATCCCCTTCCTTCACGTCACCACCGACAGTGACCATACGCCTATCCAAAAATATCTTCGTGACTCACGACTTCGAGAATTATGTTATGAGACATCTTGATTCTCCTAAATATCGATCTTCGAAGTGGAGCTTAGGGGCACTATCTCCTTCCTCTATTCTCTCTCCACATGACCGTTGGTTGTGACCTGTGGCCAAGCACTTAGGGACTTCGCGTTTTGTGTCTTTTCATGTGAGCCAACCCTCACTCTCTCGAATTCTGAACTCACTCGTAGCGAGCACTAGATTCATTATTGATATGACCTTGGATGATGAGCTCATGTGACCACGCGATTGCGAGTGCATCTAAAAGTGGTTTGAAATCAAACTACTTTTCGCCCCACCATTTACCTCGAGCCTTCACATTTCCTTTCTCCAAAACCATGGTTTTGATTGGGGCCCGCCCTTAACTTATTAAAGTTTGTGCACATTCAATCCCCACAATGTTACGGGACCATCGATCTCACGATCTTGACGGTGGTCCTACACTAACGGTTAAGATATGTCCTCTCAAGTTTTGCAGATCAGATCTAACCTTCCTAAGTCAATGACTATGATTTACTTCATGATCTAGGCTCTGGGAGTTTCAAATCTCAAACCCTTCTTTTGTCCATAAGCCAATCTTCCGGAATCAATGATCTACAGACACCTGTCCTTCTCAATCGACGGATCTGCCTCTACTTTGGGAATTTGACCTTTCAACTAGATCAACGGTTCTGCTGCCCATTTCTCGATCAACAGTCGAGATCTCCTTCGGGTCTCCAGACTTCTGAAATATCAAGTCTCAAACTTTACTTCCCCTCGAAGTATGTAGATTATTGTCGCGTGTCCTCTTCAATCGGACAGTTGAGGCTTACTTTGGGTCTTTACCCAAAGTACACAGGATTACACCATGTCTTTTCTAGATCATACAAACCATATTTACTTCATACCATTTGACGCTTGATATCTTCTTTGGACGATCTGACGACTGAGATCTACGTCGGATGATCCAATGGTCGACACGTCTTTTCTAGATCAGATGGCCTAGATTCAGTTCAGACAATATGATGATTGAGATATTCTTTAGATGATCTGACGATTGAGGTCTACTTCATATGATCTGACAGTTGAGAATTTATTTCAGCTCTCCAACTCTCCGGCCTTCGGGAATTTCAAATCTCAAACTGAAACTCTCAAAGTGATTTCTCCGAAGCTCACAATCCGTCGCCACGTATCCCTCTAGATCTGACGGTTGAGATTTACTACGACTCTCCGACTGTCCGGACTTCAGATATTTCAAATCTCAAAATAAAAAACCCTAGAAGTGATTTCTTTGAAGCTCACGATCTGTCACCATGTATCCCTCTGGATCTGACGGTTGAAATTTACTCCGACTCTCTGGACTTCGAGTATTTCAAATCACAAACTAAAACTCTTGAAGTGAGATTTTTCTGGAGCGTAACCTCCTCACATATTTAGACATGAAATGAATGTTGTTCATTGATCATGGTTTTAGATCGACGACGTGATCTGCGATGCTTCTTTGCCTTGGTTTTAAATCCAACAACCCTCCATCTTTTCTTATCCTATCCTTCCACTTAATTTGATCCGACGGCTGACAAAGATTCAGATAATCGAATTCTTAAATGTTTATTCTATCCTTCACTTAATTTGATTCGATGGCTGACATAAATTCAGATGATTGAGATCTAATATCTTTCAGCTTATCATGTCCTTCCATTCAAAAGTGATCCAACGACTATCAGGTATTCGGGTATTCAAATTCTCAACGGTCCTGGTTTGTCCTATGGAGATTTTGATCCTGATCACATTTCTATACTGTGCTTTCCCTTCTGAGATTTGATCTCTTCATATTGTTGGTTTCTCCTCCCGAGCTTATGCTTTTCCTGTTTTCCATCGTCGTTGTTGTTCTTTCCATCAATGACAAGCACACGCTTCTTGTAAAACATGCCAATAAAATCTCTATTCTTTCTTTTTCATGTTGATTTTCATTGAGGCTACTACTACTTGAAGAACTAGTACTTCCAATAGAATCCTTACCTTGAAAACCCATGGTCATAATATTTGTTTCATTACCCGAATCAGAACCTAAATCATGTTGTGTAGTTGCAATAGTCTTTGGTTTCCCCTTATGGCTAAAATTTTTGGGTCTCATTTCTGGATGAATTTTCCAACAATGGTCTTCATCATGGCCATCCTTTGAACAATGTTTACATGAGAGTTTCTCTCCCTCTTTCTTGACTGAAGCATTATTTCTTCCATTTCCTTTGAATTTCCTCTTTCCTTTATCTCCTTTAGCAATAGGCTTCTTGTTTCCCTCTTGAGTTTTATTCCTCCCTCTTGCTTCCAAATGAGTTTCATGTACACAAAATTCATCTATACTTGTAGGGTTAAACATAATTATTGTATGTCTGAAGTAGGTATGAAATCCTACAATATATTTGAGTAAAGTTTCTTGAGAAGATAAATCTAATCCCAAAATCAAAGATCTTCTTCTAAATTCTTGAGTGTAGATTTAAACACTTTTCCCTAAATTTCTTGTCTAAAGATTTTCCAATCCATAATAGCTTTATGCATGAATGCTAATGGATAAAATTGTTGGATTACTAAGAGGGGGGGTGAATCAATAATAGAGCAATCTAATCAGTTTTAACCATATTATCCAAGTGTTATGTCAATGTAGCATTATCATCCAATAACTACAGAGTAAATAAGCAATGAACAAATGAACAATCATACACATACACGGTAAAACAATGTTTTACATGAAAACCCAAAGAGGGAGAAAACCACAAAATGTTTTTTCTTATATGTCTTGAAGAATTACATTCATTGGAAGCAACAACTTTCTTTGTTTTCCAGCTGCAACTGGAAGGAGGCTCCAACCCCCTAATTTCTCAAGATACAACCTGAGGGAAGCTCCAACTCCCCAATTCTCTAGCTACAACCAGAAGGAGGCTATAACCCCCTATGTTCTTCCGCTACAATCAGAAGGTGGATACAACCACTTGTCCTTGCCCCATCCAACAACCCTGAAATATAAATGTCAAATGTAGACAACTTGTCACTATCACTGAATCAACCACTCCCACTGTCAACCTGTCACTTTCAACCTATACCAATAACCTGTACAAATCAACATGTACCAAACAACCTGTACCAATAACCTGAACCAACATGTACCATGCATCAACCTTGACTCTTCAAGATGTACCAACATCATCAACTTTACACCTCATGTATGTGCCAAATCATCAACTATACATTTCATGTATGTGCCAACTCATCAACTACTTATCTCAACCATGTACCCAACATGTACCTCAACCATATACCAAATACATACACCAATATAACCATCAAAAGTTACCTAACAATTCATCACTCTATCCATAAACCAAATACCATAAACCCTTACATCAAACCGTGTGCCACAACCTCACCGTTATGTAACATCAAGCTAAACCAACAACTTCAACAACACAACACAACCAAAATACCAATACCCATATGCCAAATACCAACAACAAAATACCAACTGTATCCCTCAACAAATCTGATATATGCAGCAATACTGAACATCCAATACCATCTCAAGAGATAAACCCTAGCTCACAAAACATACCTCAAACAAAATGTACCATATATATCATAAATAGACCCCAACCATGTTGTTGCCACAATTTTTCTGTCGCACTTTTTCTGCTGCGATTTTTCTACTGCACTTTTTCTGACGCGATTTTTCTGCCACAATTTTTTTGTCACAATTTTTCTATCACGATTTTTCTGCCACGATTTTTCTGCCCTGATTTTTTTGTCGCACTTTTTCTTCCGCACTTTTCCTGCCGCACTTTTTCTACTACAATTTTTCTCTATCAATAATACCTGCCCAAATAACATTTCACAAAATAGATATTCAATGATATTCAAGTGTGATTCAAATGAGAGAGTCGTGCCTCGTATTTACACTTTCATGTAGATTCCTCAAGGGGTTACCTTTTAACCATCTTAACCCACTTTCCTTATTTGAGGGTTAACCAACTTCTAACCACCTGTCCACTTAGTAATTTATCCATTAACTTTATTATTTAAATAATTTCTTTTGTATCCACTTTGTCTTATATTACACTCATCACTTCACTTTATTATTTACCTTCTAAAATCTCTCAAACCACTTTCCTTATTTTAGGGAGTTCTCCATTAACTTTATTATTTAAATAATTTATTTTGCATCCTCTTTGACTTATAGTACATTCATCACTTCACTTTATTATTTAAATAATTTCTTCTTTGCAATCACTTTGACCACTTCGACTTTGTATGGCTTCTAGATGATTCATGAGGGTTCTCCAACTTCATATGGCCATAAATCTCTAACCGTGAGGAGTTATGTGACGTTCCGCATACCACCGGAAATGGCATGACATGTACTATCCATCTAGAATAATATTACCTTCAAATATATCAAAACTCATACCATTATCCATAAAACAAAATTGGGTCCATTACCCAAACCTTCGTGCTACCAAAATTCGCTACCACACTTTCTTAAAGGGTTGACATCAATGACAACCAACCCAATTAATAAAAACAAATTGTCTTTTAAGTGCAACAATAAAATCATTCCAACATGATATATGTTACCATGTTTCTTCATGTCCTCTTGGGTTTTGGCTTCCACCAAATGAGTGTTTCACTTTCCAATCTAAGAGAAGCAAGACGAATCTTAGTTTCATCACCTTTGATTCTTTGTATCCTACAATATAGTTCAATCTGACAAATCCAGATATCCAATTTTCTAGTATTTACCTCTCCATTGTACATAGGAAATTCAAAATTAGTATCAAGCTCAAGCAAAGGAGTTTGTAGAGAAATTTTACCATGTAATTTTGGATAATTTGGAGGTGGTTGTTAAATGGTAGAAGAGGTGGAATATGGAGGTGAAGGAGGTGTAGTATCACCATTCCCTCCATTTCCTTTTGGATTTTTATCACCACTATTTAGTTTCCCTTTGGAGGGTTTGAGCTTTCACCTTGCAACCTTGTATTTCTTTCCTCAGATAAAACTTTGATCATATATATTATATCATAGAAAGATTTTATGAAATTTTCATCCTCTAAAGTAAGAGTTTCATGAATCTCCTCATGAGCCATACTTGGTGATTATCTCCTTGAAGGTTGAGGTGATTGTGTATTTCTCCTTCTTGAAAGTTGAGAACTTGGCTCTACAAGTTGACCTTCTCATCTTGTGAGATTCAACCTTGTAAGAATTAGAAAAAAAACACTTGAAAACAATCAAACCTTTAAAAACCTATACTCTAATACCAACTTGATCTGAAAATGAAAAGGCTTGAGTCTCTTTAAAATTGCAAGTGAAATTTTTATGTGCTTGGGTAATATGAGAAAGTTTCAAACACATAAAACTTAATGATTTTTTACTTAGTCATGAGCAGCACAAACAATAATAAACAACCATCAAAGTAAACACATTAACACAACAAAATGATAAAGGAGTTCACCCCTCTCTTGGGCTACATCTCTTGGTCCAACTTCCAATGGATCATTTTCATTAATGCTCAAAGTGTCAAAATTAGCGATTTACAATGCTTAAAATGAAAAATAGATGGCTTCAATGGCTCCAAAACATCTAAAAACCCCTAGATAGGCTCTTCCTGCACCTGGTTTGACCAAAAATAAGTTGGAATCACTCCCTGGAATTTTCTACTAACTCTTTGGTGTCTCTGCTCGCCAAAGCGCACCTAGAATGACTAAACCTAGCCTCTGTGTGTTTTCTGTGCCAAAAACTCAGCACACACATGCATCACGCAAAAATTAGCATTATGTCCCACCGTTAGAGGGCATAGAACCTTTCTCGACGGAGGTCTTGGTCGCATGGCAGCCATGTGTTCGTGTCCTAGCACCAAACCCGGACCCGTTTGAAACCTCCCATGCAATTGGTGGTCAAATTGTATAGACACGTGGCATGGTTGTGGGATAACACCTTTATCTCCCCCGCACCCCTAGTTGAAATGTTACAGTTATGTGGTAAGGTCATGCTAAGAGCTAGGGCTTAGCCCTAACCCTTTCCGCACCTGGATGAAACATAGTTCAAGTTTAAAATAAGGTTTTGTGCATAAGGGTTAAGGAACAATGGTAGGTGGTCTGGTAGCCTAACTTATGCTAGAACTATGCCACTTTTCCCAGAGGTCATGGGTTTGACCGCCATGGAATTCAACCAAAGTTTTACACTACAGAGGGGTGCCACGTGGCAACCCATGTCTAGGCCACGTGGAACCATAACATTGGCCCATGTACATGCCATGTGTCACAACCTGACAGGTACACCTCATGTGCCAATCACCTACCAAATCAACCTCTTCTACATCACCACTTTCCACATGTCAATATGGTCACCTTTCACATGTCAATACGGTCACCTGCCATGTCAACATTGTACAAACTATATAGTCAACAAAATTTTGCATGTTTGGAAAAGTGGATAGAAAGCGATATCTCTCACATACGACGTCTGTTTGAATAGGTTCAAGTTGCATTGGTATTGTGAGGACGAGGCCTACGTAGGAGTCCATTTTGAAGTAATTTCAAGTACTTCAATTTCTTTGCATATTTTGATCCCCTAGATCACTCAAACCATCCTGCATGTTTCCTTTTCAAATATTGTTTTTACCTGTGCATCATCCATTTTTCTTATAGAAATCAAATTTATAGCCAAACCTACGATGTGCAGTAAACCAGGTAGTGTTCTAATCCTTCCATCTATGATTCTAAACTTGACTTTTCCTCGTCCTATGATTTTGGTTGTCGAGACATCACCTAGGAAAACATTACCTCCATCACACCTTTCATATTCACAGAACCATTCCCTGTGAGGAGTCATATGAAAGGATGCACCTGATTCAAGCAACCATGCCTCATGATATGCATGTGTGCTTGAAGAAGACAAGTACACATCCCCTCCTTCTTCCTTAGAGGTCTTTTATTCTATAGAACGAGCTTCTTCAGATCCCTTTTTTTTCTCAATTTTGGATCTACTGATTTTTGTAGTTCCCTTCTTTTGATCCACATCTCCAACATACCTTTACAAACTTTACAAGAGATTTATATCTACCCTTATACTTAGATCTCCCACTTGAGGACTTGGATCTATTTCTTTCCTAGGAGTGTCCTCTTGAAAAAAATGCATTTGTTCTCTATCCTTCCATGTTCTTCCGTCTCATCTCCTCCAAAAACAAGGATGAGACCACTTCATTAAAATTCAAGGCAGTTGTATTACTACCTATGGCCACAACCATACTATCCCACGAGTATGGTAAAGGGAACAGTAAACTGATACACTTATCTTCATTTGAAATTTTAATCTCAACAGATACTAACTGACTTGCCACAGTATTGAAGGCATTCAAATGTTCTGCCACCGAGTCTGCATATCTCATCCTTATGTTATACAACTTATTTCTCAGGAAACATTTATTTACTAGATATTTATACTAATACAACTTCCCCAACTTATCCCATAAAACTTTGGTTTTGCTTCCTATGACACATTCAATAATATTGAATCTAAGAGACAGAATCGAATTGTGCTCTTCTCCTTCCAATCCAACTTTTTCCAGTCATCTGTTGAAGTTCTTGTAGGTGCCATATTTGGATCCACCAATCTTTGTCTACCAACAAATCTTCCATATTGACCTTCCACAACTCAAAACATTTTCCATTAAACTTCTCGATATCCATTTTCGAACTACCCACCATTTCTTTTCAATTGAAAAATCAATACCATAGATCTCTCAATACAACAAGGCTTATCACAATCCCGATTCAAACCCTTGACCATAAAGGCATCCCCTGAAGCCAACAAAGCTCTGATACCAAATGTACATTTTAACCTTGTACAATGTTTTACTGCAAATAGATTTTCAATAAAAGAACAGAAAATATACAATGGAAAATACACACATTACACATATATTTTCCCCTGGAAACCCAAACCAGGAAAACCAACATATTGTATATCCATTCATAGTGATAAATTGTTTACAATATAATATACATATAGTAGCCAATAGAATCCAAAACCCTAACCCAATAACCTATATTAGTCAACAACCCTAATTCCTTAACCAGAAATAGAAAACCATCGGCACAAACCATGTGCTAAAAAACCACGCAACAATGGACATGAAAATCTAGGTGACATGAAAAATGAGGAAAAATGTGACACATTTCCAGAGGTGAAAAAAATTTCTCGGGGGCACGCTCGGTGCAACATAGCAAACACTAAAGCTAGTCATGGAAAGAATATAACACATACCCAACATGAATTCATTTTGGCTACGAGAGAAAAGGTTTCATTATAGTCAATGCCTTCATCTTGATAGAACCCTTTGGAAACTAAACGAGCCTTGTGTCTTTCAACAATTCCATCTTATGCATACTTAGTTCAGTACACCCTTTTACATATAACAAGTTTTCTTCCTTTTGGAAGAGGTACAAGATCCCAAGTATCGTTCACCATTAAAGAACAATACTCTTGATTTCATTGTTGTGTCCCAATATGGATGATATCAAGCTTATGCAAATGGTTATGGATCATGACTCTCTGAAACTTGAGCCAAAAGAGAAGAGGCTCATTGGAAGTGTGAACGTGTGTGACATTGATTTGAAGGATCATCGACAATATAACCAATTGCTTCTTGTGTTGAACAGACCCATCTCGAAAGTGGTGGTGTTGATGCAAGTTCATGTTCAATGGACTCATATGGAGGAAGGTGAGAAAGTGGAGGTGGATTTCCATCCTCACTATTATCATCTAAAGAAGAAGAAACCAGAATAGGAACAAAATATGGTGCAAACATCGAAGATGGATTGCAGGATGAAGATGGAACAAATGTTGAATTAGACTCGTAGGCCAATATATTTTCATAAAATTTAACATCTCTTATAATAATAATTTCATTGGAATGAGGTTGAAGAAGTATATAACCTTCGAAATCTTCAGAATATCCAAATAAAATACACTTATCACTTTTAGGTTGTAAATATTTCATTTTCTCATCAGGAACGTGAGCCCACGCTACTCTACCAAATACACAAAAGTGGCTTACATCTAGATTAATGTTAGTCCATGCTTCTTCTTGTGTTATATTTTTAGATCCTTTATGGGAGTGTGATTTACTATGTAATTTGCAAAATTGATGGCTTCTTCCCAATAATAAATACTTAATATGTTAGAATGGATCATACAATTATCCATTTCCTTTAATGTGTGATTTTTTCTCTCGAAAAAAACATTTTTCCATGGTGTATATGCAACAGTGTGTTTCATTTTAATGCCTTGTGCAATGAAATAACTTGTAAATTTTTTGTTCACATATTTTCCTCCATTATATGTTCTTAACCTTTGAGGTTCATGTCTAGATTATTTTTCTACAAGGGCCTTGTAGATCAAAACTTGTCAAAAAAATCACTCTTAATTTTTAAGAAGTAAACCCAAGTTCATCTAGAGAAGTCATCAATGAAAGTTAAGAAATACTTGCACTCAAAGAAGGAAGGAGAAGAAACCAGACCATGCAAATCAGTGTGAACAAGTTGCAAAGGGGTCGAGGCATGCCAAGAGGCAGGTTTTTAAAAAAAAATTCGATGATGTTTGTCAAGAACACAACCAACACAAACACCATCTCTACAAGAAATCAGAGGAAGACCAGTCACCATATGTTGATTACATAGTTGTTGCAATGAGCGATAGTTTACATGACCAAACCACTCATGCCAAATGTTTCTCAAGTCATTTCTATGAGCAACAAAAATTGATGGAAAAGATGATGACCCAAAGTTGTCAAACTTGTACAAGTTAGTAATATCATCAATAATTCCAGTTGCTAGGACATGTGTAGGATATTTTAAATCCTTGATTACAATTTGGTGAGGTGAAAAATTTACAGTTTTACCTTCACATGAATGAGTGATATGGTATACTGATAGAAGTGTGCATGAAAGACTTGGAACGCATAATACATCACTAAAATGACCATTATCTACCTAAATTGTGCTAGACCCTACAACACTAAGAGATCTATCATCACCAACAAATACTTTTTCGGTGTTACATTCATTTAGACCAGAAAAAATGGCTTATCCTTAGCCATATGATAAGATTCTCCATAATCAATAATCCACTCATCAGAAGAAGAGGTAGAAGTTGCATTGAAGGAGAAACCAAAATTCGAAAGTGCATGTCCAGAAGAAAAAGAAGACGAATTAATACATACTTTTTGCTTCTTCATCGCTTCTTCTAAGGATTCCATCTTTTTAAAACATTTAGACTCCACACGACCATATTTCCCAAAACATTTGCAATGTTTGTTAGTCTTATTACTTTTGGATTTTTCTCCCTTGTCATCATTAGGAGTAGAAGCTGGCGGAGAGGGTTTGGGACCCTTGTTTTCTTTGTTGTTGTGGTGATGATGGTGGTTCTTGGGATTCTTGGATTTATCTTTCTACTGGGACACTAAGTATTTTTTGGATGTACCTATAGTGCTAATATATCCAAGTTGCACAAGGTTATCTTGCTCTCGAATTAGAGAATAAAAAAAAAACTCAAGAGAGTGTTTTTTATAAGAACTCCCTAGATCTTCTCTCGTGGCATACAAGGTAGATACGAAGAAAAAATATGCACTACCAATCTTATAATGACTAACATATATGCATCAATCTTCCTTCATATCTAGTTTGCAATCTATACATAAACATCTAAGTATTTTGAAATTAGACAAATAATATTCAATGCAAGGAAAATCATTTAGACTTAAATTTATTAACTGATTTTTTAATTTGTGGGATCAAATAATATTTTGTTTATCAAACACAGCTTGAAGCTTTTCCTAAGCTTCATTGAGGGCATTAATTCCTTCAAGGTGAAACCTTAAATCAAGAGAAATGGAAATTCTGATTATTCCACATGCTTCGTCCTTTTTAGTGTCCCATTTAACTTTATTTTCATAGGGTTCTTGTTCATTTCCTAAAGTAATGTCGTATAATCATTTACTTCTCAATACATCCTGCATATGGGATTTCCATGAGAATTAGTTGGTAATGGTAAGAAAAATATCACTGGGAGAATCCATATTAAACATGCACGTAATATCGATTTAAATATCAAACTAATGGTATGGATGGAAATATCTCAAAAAAATAGGTTGTTTAAAAAAAACAACACTAAAAACAGACTTTGGGTGTGAAAGTTATGCACTTTTGAAAAATGGCACAAATGGTAACCAAAGAGCCACGTGGAAAGTAGAAGTTGGTCCACATGGTGATATCCCTCCTTCAATAAATTTATAACCTCACTTTTACAAATAAGTTGCTTATGAAGTGATCCATTTTTATAGAATAAGAGGGAATCACTTTTACAATGAAGTTACTTTATAAATTAACGTAACAAAAAAAAAAGAATTGAAATCAAGACCTCTTACTGAGTAAATCAACTTTTAACCAAGTGAGGTAGTGCAAATCACATTATAATCTTAAGAAGGAGGATGGGGGTTGTTATTGTTGTTGAAGACTTGCTTGAAGTGCATGCTAAAAAAAATAATTCATGTGTTCACACAGAAAAAATAAAATAAAAAATGTCACTTCTCAACAACAACAAGGGTTAGATCTCGGTTATCTTACCTGGAAAATGCAAGTTTTCTCTCTATTTCTGATTTTTTGAGATCGCACAGAGCACACAAAAAAGAGAACATGAAAATAAGAAAACATGTTTTGTTGTATTTATGATTTTTCGATATCACACAGAGCGTAGGGAAAAGAGCATACATAGACCGGAAAGAGTAGCAACCTAGGAACAAAAATAGAAAACCGAAATATTATCTCTATAAGAAAAAATTAAAAAGGGCGTGTTAAGACTTTATACCTCCAGATTAGACCAAAATTGTTGTTTCTTGGGAAATTAGAAACCTTTTCGAGTGAAACAAAAATATATTCTAATTCAAATGAGTACTCTAGATGTAGTGGAATAGTTCTTTCGGCTAAAGAATGTACAAAAATAGAAAAAACTAGAGATGTGGAAACATGGCTTCAATATCTCAATCTACAATGGGTGCAGGTCTTTAAACGAGCTTTGATACCATGTTCGATAACACATGTATTTCAGCAAAGGATGAACATCTTCATTAACCACTCACACAATAATATCAAATATCAACACACTCATATTTTTACATGGTAAAACCCTTGTGGGAAAAAATCCACGGCCCCGACCAATATGGCCACTTGAGGCAAGTTATTAATGCAAAAGAAAAAATATTACAGAGAGTTTCTCATAATCGATCATCAATAAATTACCCTCCATTCTCTTTAAATAGAGATCATGGACCAATCGAGTGTTAAGCCACATATCAATGTAGCCATTAAGATCATGAGTCATCATATCACTCTATGTCGAGAACATATTGTGGCCGATAGATTACAAATGCATAATAATGCATACTAAAGAATCACACTTTAACCTAACGACACATTAGATTGAGTTGATATTAACTAAGTCCTCAATGTCTAAATATCCTAACATCCCTACAAAAGACACACCTATTGGGACCTTCGATTCCTCTTTTTTGAAGGTTGTTAGCAATCAATATTCTTCCATGCACTATAAGCCAACAAAATGCATTACTTTTAAGGAGACTATCAAAGAACCAAACATTGTTATTGATGGGTGAATGGTGAGGCAACAACATGGAAATAAGTTGACATAGATAACCTTCCTTTACAATATATCCAAAGGTTCCCCACCCTCTCTGATATAACTTCTGAGAATATTGATGATTGTATCCCTTGATATTGATAAGCATGAAACCATAAGATGATCCATGTGAATCAAAGGCTCTTCAAAATGCCAACCCAACCATCTACCTAAGTTCTGATACCACCTTGAAATGTCAAAAAGAGCGGTTTTATTCCTCTCATCCAACCACACTTTCAATGGTAATAGCTCCAATATGCTCTTCAACAAGTGATTTCCCATTATGATATCTTTCCAAATCATTATTTCTTTCCCATTTCTAGGCACCCAAGTGAGCCTTGATTGAATTAATTGGATTATTGATTTAATGAGACTCAAAATATGGGATCCTCTCCGGTTTTCCTACTCCCCTTCAATCCATCTCTTTCTTACCACATTGAAGTAATTATTCCACAAAACATTTTTCCACCAATCCACTCTTCCCATGATTAGCCTCCAAAACAATTTTCCTCCCAATGCTAGATTTAGGATAAAATGATCTCTAATTATAAAGCCTCCTCTATCTTTACGGGCTCTTAACATTGATCAATTGATGAGATGAAATTCTGTAGAATTTTCCTCCTTGCCAAATTTGTTTTTGGAGCACTTGTGTTATTTTCTGCATTATCCAAATGGACTCTAGCATAGCTGAGAATTAGTAATTAATTTAATTAGAATGATGCACCTATCTATATTTAACCATTGTGAACTGAACTAGTAGAACTTGCATTTTATTTTGTCCAAGATACTCTACTAGGACTGAGCTGAGGAGTTACTTAGAGAAAGATACATACCTAACTACCTGAAGGAAGACCATTACTCTTGAAAAGGGAACTGCAAAATCCTTGAAATTCTTTGAAGAAGATGATAAATTGCATTCCATCCAAAAATTTGACTTTTTTGTTTGTTTACTTTTCCTGCTAAGGAAGATACAAAAGAGTTCAGGATTTTCTTAAATTGAATTGCAATAATGGTCGAAGCCCCTCCTAACATAATGGTGTAATCAACAAGATATGAGTGATTAATACCCTTCACCCATCTTACAATTTTTATTCCAATAATATTACCAATATATATTTCATGCTTCATGTTGGCCCTCGACCAAGTTTTGAGGAATACTTGGTCATAGTTGACCATTTGGCACTTCGACTACCTATCGAAGACAAAGTGCATAGCGAAGCGAAGATCACGGGATCTCGCCACCTTTTGTGGAACCTTTTTGGGTTTTTTTGGGAATATTGTAACGGGAAAGGGATGTCGGCCCTTGTTTAGGCCTTTTTATATGTATAAATAGAGGTCTAGGCCATGTAAGAAAAGGGGGGGTTGTCTAGTTGATGGATTAGTGCATAGGTTGGATCTATGTGATCAAAAGTTTGTGTGACTGTAAGAGCTTTGTGTGTGCTGTAATAAGTGTTGAGTGCCAGAGTGTGAGAAGGATTAGTGCTTGGATATACCCGAGGAAAGAGGATCTAGCAAGTTGTGCAGATCTCTTGTCCTATGCGGGGTAGGATCTTGGAGGCTTAGTGTTGTAATTGCTTGACCAAGATAATATAAAGAAGACTATGTGGACGTAGCCCCAAGGTGGGGGTGAACCACAGTAACTCTGTGTACTGTGTTGATGTGTTTGTCTCTCTCTTGCTAAGTTCTCTGATATGTTTAGATAGATCTATTGATTCTTTGTGCTTATGCGATATGAATCCATGCTAGATATGATACATAAGATGTTAAGTTCTTAATCTATTGAGTATAACCTAATTATCATTGCTAAGTGCTTTCTGTGAAGTTTATTAATGAATGTATGTTAGGAAATAACTGATGCTAAGTGTGCTATAAGCAAGATAATCAAAGATCTATGTCCCAGCTAAGGTTGCAGACACCTGAGTCCTGCAACCACCCTTGCCTCTACCTCAGGTGAGACTTCATCTGCTTCACAGGTGTTGCCGAAAGGGTCGGTAGTTAGGGATTTTTTGGTGAGCACTTAAGCGTTGAACCCTGGGTCTTCCCCTGTGCCAACAAATGGTTTATTACTTGAGGATTCTGCCATTAGGATGTAGAGTAAGGGGAGAGACAACATCCTTACCTCATCCCTCTACTTTTCTAGAAAAATGGGGTAGGTTTGTGATTAAGCAACATATATATCCATGGAATACCTATGCTATATGCAATCCACTTGATAATGGAAGGGAAAAAGATGAATTTATGCATGACATAAAAAATGAACAAGTTTCTTACTCTATCAAAGAAATTTTCCATGTCTATTTTTATGATCATGCCCCATTTCTTATTGGCTCTGTTAGAATGAATAGCCTCTTGTACCATGAGAATTTTATCTATATTGTCCCTTTTTTCATGAAAAACCCTTCACTGTTTGAAATGTGTTTTGGGAGAATATTTCGTAACCTATTTTCCATAATCTTCATCATGATTTTGTAGGAAGCATTCCACAACAAAATGGGATGGAATCTAGAAAAGGTAGATGCATTTTCTTATTTTGGGATATAGGATAGAAAAGAGGAATTGTTGTTTCCTCCTAGCCAGAAGTATTTATGAACATACCATAGCATATGAATCAGATCATGCTTAATAAATCTCCAATAAACTTTGTAAAAGTGAATTGTAAAATTCTCTAGTCTTGTCGCCTTGTCTGGATCTAAACTCTAGATTGCATTGTGGACTTCAAATTCCTCAATCAAATTTAAAACATCATAATTATCTTCAGGGGTTAAGAGCATGGGGATATTTTTAATCATTTCAACTATTACCTATGAATATACTCCTTCCTTCTCATAATATAATGATTCAAAATAATCCTTAGCTACATATTTAGTTTTTTGAAAGTCATCAACTTTCCTCCCATCTTCCAGAGTAGTCTCCTGAACATTATTTCTCTACATATTTTCCCTGGCTTGGCAATGAAAAAAGGTCATATTGCAATCTCCAAATTCTATCCAAAGGCTTCTCAACTTAAGCCTTCAAGTATTTTCTTCTACTATGAGAGCCTTGTGGAGGTTTTGATATAGCCTATTGAAGTTCTTTTTTGACTTGTTTGGATTCCATCCTTGATTGAACCATATTGAGATGGGATTGAAGAAACTCTTTTGTTTATCTAAACTATTATTAAGAAACTTGAATATAACATCATGGGGATAAATACTCCTGCATTTTTAGAGAGGTGTTGCTCCTCTTTAACATAATACAAAATTTACAAGAAATTCTTGAGAAGGACTAGGATTTTTATGAAATAAATACCCATAAACAAAGAATTCATGAGAAAGGACCAAGATTGTTCAGAAATGGATATTCACAATAGTAGATATAATACAAGAATTTAAAGTAGTAAAATGAGAATTATCACAGAACATTGTTTCCATCATAGCATAAAGTAAAGCATGACATTTCATTTGACAGAATAGAAATAAAGGACCACAGTAGAGAACATAACATGAATTTTCAATTAAAACTCAAATGGATTTTGATAGACATGCTCTTGAAATATCATGCTTAAAACTCAAAGTCCAATAAATCACTAGACGTGTCCCAAATAGTTCTCTAGGAACCTCAAAAAATATAAAAATCTCTTAATAGAGTTTATAATATTCAAAATTAAAATGAATCCATCCTGAATAGATTGGGATGGGGATCCTATGGACTAGATAAATAAATGAAAGGACCTTGAAGAAGGAAAGAAGATACATTTAGGAATAGACCTTTGGTATTCACAAACCATGAAATAGAAAAGGTTGGATGACTACAAATTGAGAGTAAAAGAAGGTAAAAGCTTAAATAAAATGGCGACTTGACTTACTGTGATGAAAAAAAACTCTCCTTTACTTGCTTGTTGAGGTTTCTTTTATATGTTGTTCGTTTGGACATGCCCTTCCAATTATAACCACTTCTTGAATCCTACGATAGATTATTCTAATTAAATCATTTTTGTAAGGTAATATATCTATTATAATAGTTGAAAACATAAATATTTCAGAGAATAATAACAAAACAACACAATAGATGAAACCATATCATCAAAATAATACCTTTATTGATAGGAAACAATGTTCACTTGCCTCTTTGAGGGGGAAACCTCCAGCAGAGAAGCGCTCTATTACAATAGTTATCAATACAAAACTTATCATTCCCTCGACTCCTATTTATACTAAATCTATCTACCAAAAGAACAATCTAGAGGAAGATATTCGAGAAGCGAAAGATTCTATTAGGTGTTATTACATTTGACTTATTCTTCCTTATTAATAGGACGCATTAATATTGGCCTTTATTACATGGAAAATAAATTATTCTACCTATGTGAGGGGTTAGGAAAGTTAGGTACCTAACATTTCCTCCCCCTTCAAAAGAACCTTGTCCTCAAGGCTTGAGATGAGGAAATTGTTGCAAAATGGTAGGTGGCTCCCATGTGGCATATGTTGGAGTTGTCTCTTTCCCCTGTAATAACACTTCCTTGATGGTGCACTGACAGAGCCAACGCTAATGTTGTTCCAAGACTGATTGTGTTTGCAAACAGATGGAGCCTTATTCATCCAACTCGAGAATACTAGTTTGAGTTTGGCACTTAGTTCCAATCACCTTCTTTAAGTAGGAAACATGAAAAATAGGATGGAGCTTAGAGTGATTGGGAAAATCTAACTAATAGGCCACATTTCCCATGTGATTGAGAACCATATAAGGACCATAGAATTTGGGCACTAGTTTCTAACAATGGTCATCCTTGAGTGATTTTTTCTTATAAGGTTGTAGTCAAAGAAACACCTGGTCCCCTTCAAAAAATTGACATTTTGAGCGACCTTGATCTGCTTGTTGCTTCATTCGATTATGAGCCATGACCAAATTCCCTTTGAGGGTACGCAGAGTATCCTCTTGAAATGTAAGAGTTTGGTCAACCTCTTGGACCTTCGAGACACCTGACATGTATGAGAGAACTAAAGGTGGATTTTATCCATATACTGCTTGAAAAGGAGTCATGTGCGTAGTTCTATGGTAGGAAGTGTTGTACCATCATTAAGTTAGTGGTAACCATTGAGCCCATTGATTTTTCCTTTCAGGTGCAAAACACCTCAAATATGTTTCCAAACACATGTTGAAAACATCAATTTGACCATTAGTTTGGGGATGATAGACGATGATGAGATGCAATTGGGTGTCCTGTAGCATGAACAATTCTTGCCAAAAATTGCTGGTGAAAGTGGGATCTCTGTCAGGAACAATAGAATGAGGCATGCCATGAAGCTTGGAGATATGATCCATGAAATTTAAGCCATAGTGGAAGCGAGAAAAGGGTGTTGAAGAGCACAGGAATGAGCATACCTAGAAATACTATCAACTACCACCATGATGACTGACTTATTTTTTTATTTAGGTAAACCAACAATGAAATCCATAGGGATATCCCTCAAAATAACTGGTGGAATCGAAAGTGGTTGTAGTGTGCTTGGGGATTTGAATGTTTCTCCCTTTTTTTGTTTATATACACCACATTCCGCCACAAAAGTGCGAACGTACTATTTCATACAATCCTAGAAAAAAGAACATTTGGCCCTGTGATAGGTTTTGGTAAACCCTGAGTGCCCAATTGTGGATGTAGCATGAAGCTCAGAAATCATCGTGGATTTAATTTGTGACTTTTTAATTAAATACAAATGACCTTTCTAGCGAAGCTCATCATTATGCCAAGAGTACCCTAGGGAAACTAGAGAATTTTCTTGCAATTGTTGGATCAAACGTGAAATTTTGGGATCTTGCAGCCATTCCTGGCGAACAACTTGGAGCCAATCTAGTATAATGAAGGAGAGGGAAAAAAGGGACCCTTCATCTTCATATTGTTGAATTACTGAGATGGGGGGTGAATCAGTAATAGAGAAATATAGTCCTTTTAACCATAAAATGCAAGTGGTATATCAATGTAGAATTAACTTCCAAAAGTTGCATAGTAAATAAACAATGAACAAATGATAAATCATACACATACACAATACACCAGTGTTTTTACATGGAAACCCAAAGCGGGAGAAAACCACATACTGTTTTTTCTTATAGGTCTTTAAGAATTACATTCATTGGAAACACCAACTTCCTTTTTTTTCTAGCTGCAACTGGAAGGAGGCTCCAACCCCCTAGTTTCTCATGATACAACTTGAGGGAAGCTTCATCTCCCCAATTCTATGGCTACAACTTGAGGGAATATCCAACCACCCAATTCTCTGGCTACAACCAAAAGGAGGCTACAACCCCCTATGTTCTTTGGCTACAACCACCTGTCCTTGCTCTATCCAACCACCCTGAAATATAAGTAGAATGATGGAACCACTGTCACACTATCACTGTGAGATATATTATTGTAAACATGTACCAATCAACCTGTACCAATAAACGGTGCCAACATGTACCATAAATCAACATGTACCAAACAACTTGTAACAACCTGTACCAATAACATGTGCCAACATGTACCATACATCAACTTGTACCTCAAATTGTACAATAAACACGTGCATCAACCATGCACCAAACCTGTACAAATAACCTATAACAATAACCTGTCCAAACAATCTTATCAACCAAATCAAATCTCCTCGCCAATATCAATCACCAAGACAACTCTCAACAATGTGCATCACAACAACTCTTTATCATCACCAAGATCAATATGTGCTTCTAATAATATACCAAGACAAGTGTTATACATCATCCATAAACCATTTCTCAATAATACTACTAACAAGTGACTCCAACCATGTACCAAGTATGTACCAATCATGCATCAACTACTCATCAACTACTTGTCTCAACCATGTACCCAACATGTACCTCAACCAAAATCCCTCATCCATTTCATCATCCAAATATGATTTCTAACTCTATAATAGACCTGGTGTATATGATCACATACCTTCAAACCTTCCCTAACTTTCACAACAAGAGACTAGCATTTTCATCAAACTTTACTTTAGTCTCACATGACTAATTTTGGATTAGTCAACAACCCTAACTTGCAATAATCATAACTATGTACCTGTAATGAATAAAGATCTAAAAATGCTATACAATTTTCTTCATTGTATTTTATGCAATTCCTCTAGGTTTCACTACTTGGAACCTCTCAGAAATGAGTTATAGCAAAAATGGCATACCTTGTTGAATTATGGCTTATTCTAGAAATCGAAATTGTAGAGAATTCCATGCACAGAATATTTGTTGTATAGATATGAATATTGTACACAACATACTACATAATGTACTCTAATGAATACATTTTATCTTACTCAATTTGTATCTATTATGAATAATTTATGACGTTTTTACCCTAAACACTTGTTTTAGACTAGTTTCAGGACTAGCCACAAACCCTATTTTCCATGGAATGTAACTCCCAAAATACAATGACGCACAAGCTGAAATTTGTATCGCATTTAATTGGATATGTTTTCCAAAAGGTCTCTATATTCCTTGGTCTGAATCATTCTAGAAATAAAGTTATTGAAAAAATGGTGAGATGACCTGTAAAGAACATACCTTAGAAAGCATCATCAAAAGAATTTATCCTCCCTTGAATTTCGGCCTTCTTTACTTCACCTTCCCTCTGAAATTTTCCTTAGATATAGTTTGGTTACCTCAATCACTTGTAGATATTCAATATGCTTAATTGTAATTAAATGAGAGACCATTGCCTCTTATTTATACTTTTATGTAGCTTCCTCAAGGGGTTACCTTCTAACCATCTTAAACCACTTTCCTTATTTTAGGGCTAACCCACTTCTAACCACTTGTCCACTTAGTAATTTATCCATTAACTTTATTATTTAAATAATTTCTTTTGTATCCACTTGGACATATAGTACACTCATCACTTCACTTTATTATTTAAATAATTTCTTCTTTGCAAACACTTTGACTACTTTGACCTTTTGGGGCTTCTAGATGACTCATGAGGGTTCTCCAACTTCACATGGCCATAAATCTATAACTGTGAGGAGTTATGTGACGTTCCACATACCACCGGAAATGGCATGACATGTACTATCAATCTAAAATATTCTTACATTCAAATATATTAAAACTCATACCATTATACATCAAATAAACTTGGGTCCATTACCCAAACCTTTGTGCTACTGAAATTTCTTCAAGGGTTGACATCAATGAAAACAAACCCAAATAATCAACAATATCCCCCTTTGGCATTGATGTCAACAATTTTATGCAATACTAAAGTCATATCACTCATTATCCCCCTATGACCATCGATCCCCCTGGAACCATGCCTATGTGCTCTTTCTCCAAGAATTTACCTTTGCATATGATATATCTCTCCCCCTTTGTCATCAATGGAAAAGGTATCTTTCCATCTGAGGCTGCTCCCCCTAACTGAAATCTTCTTGAAATTGATCTCCCATATGAATTGTTTTATTTAGGGTGCTTCCTCGTGTAAATCTAAGACATATAAGATAATCATTCAAAAACATTCATTTTAGAGTAGAAATTACATTGAGTATTTTGTGAAGATACTCAAAGGTTTCCCGTGGAAGCAGTTTTGTAAATATGTCTTCCACTTGTTCTTTTGTGCCCACATATTCAATTATGATGTTCTTATCTAAAACCTGTTCTCGTAGAAAGTGATACTTGATTGGAATCTGCTTCATCCTGGAGTTCATCACCGGGCTCTTTGATATATCGATGGTGCTTGTATTATCACAATAGATTGGAATGGGTTCATCATACACAACCTATATTTCTTTCACAGTTTGTTTCATCCATAAAACCCGTGTACAACATTCTATTGCTATAATATATTTTGCTTCAGTTGTAGATAAAGATATTGAAGATTGTTTCTTGCTTAGCCAAGATATTAAACACTCACCCAAGTAGAATGTTTCTCCATTAGTTCTTCATCGGTCATCAATGCAACTTGCTCAATATGCATGTGTGTAGGCAATAAGTGATAGATCCTTTCCTTTTGGATACCATAATCCAAACTCTTTTGTTCCTTTGAGATATCTGAAAATCCTCTTCACTGCTAAGACATGTGATTCCTTTGGTGTTGCTTGAAATCGTTCCACCTATCCAACTTCCTGCATTACATCTGGTCTAGATGTTGTCACATATAATAAGATACCAATCATTGACATGTCTTACCTCTGGTTTGTAGACTTTGAATCATCATCTTTTCTCAACTTGTAACTGGTTTGCATAGGAGAGGTAACTGGTTTGCAATCTTCCATTCTGAACCTCTTTAGCATTTCTCTCATATACTTAGTTTGAGAAATAAAAATTCCATGGTTGCTTTGACGTATTTGAAGACCCATAAAGAGGGATAGTTCTCTGAGTAATGACATTTCAAATTTATTCTACATATCCTTTGCAAATTTATGGCTTTACCTGTCATCATTTCTCCCAAAAATAATATCATCAACATAAACTTCAATTAATAAATACTATCTTGAGTAAACTTGATGTAGAGGTTGATGTATGCACTTCCTTTTCTGAATCTTGACTATTGTAGATATTTATCAAGTCTAGAGTACCATGCTCTAGGAGCTTGTTTTAGACCATACAAGGCCTTCTTCAATTTGCACACATAATCTGCATCCTTTGACAACTGAAATCCTTATGTTTGTTCAATGTAGACTTCTTCTTCAAGTTCCCTGTTCAGAAAAGATGATTTCACGCCCATCTGATACACTTTAATATTCTTGGACCATGCATAAGCTAATAGAAATCATATTGATTCCATTATGGAAACTAGGGAAAATGTCTCTTCAAAGTTGATTCCTTCAACCTGTGCGTATCCTTTACATACCAATCTAGCTTTGTTCCTTGTAACATGTCCATATTCATTCAATTTATTTATGAAAACCCACTTTGTGTCAATCATATTCTTATTCTTTGGTATTGGAAAAAATTCCCAAGTGTCATTCTTCTCTATTTGATCCAATTCTTCATCCATGGCCTTATTCCAAAATTCATCCTTGCCGGCCTCTTCAAAACAGTTTGGTTCAATTGTAGATAAGAGTGCTAGGTGCATTTGTTCTGGTGAATTGATTCTTCTTCTAGTCTCAACTCTTGCATCCTTGTTTCCGATAATATGATCTAAAGGATGATTCTTTTGTACTTGTTTCCTAGGTGTCTCTGGAGGCACTTGTTGAAATTTCTCTTCTACTTCTGTCTAATCTTCTTCATCTTCCCCTTATACTTATACTTCATCTTCTGCTTCTTTGTAAAGTTGTTCCATTGATTCATTTTCCTCTTCCTTTTATTCTTGTCCACCTGTTTCATCAATTGTTACATTGATGCTTTCCACAACTTTGTTCAACCTCAGATTGTAACACTTGTATTCTTACCTCGTACTTGAGTAACCAACAAGTACTTCTTTTTCCACACGAGAGTCAAACTTTATCATTCTACCATATTCTCTTTTGATGTAGCATTTTCTTCCAAATACTCTAAAGTGCTTCACATTTGTTGGTCTTCCTTTCCGTATCTCGTAGGGAATTTTGTCATTGTTGTTTTTGAGCATTACTCTATTTTCAATGTGAACTGTTGTATACACTGCATGTGTCCAAAACAATATCTGTCAATTTGAAATCCATTAGCATTGTTCAAGCCATTTCCTTTGTAATTATCATCCATTATGATAATGTTCCTTTGTCTCTGAACCACTCTCTGAACCAATCTATGAA
This sequence comes from Picea engelmannii, assembly GCA_009831015.1. Classification (NCBI taxonomy): domain Eukaryota; kingdom Viridiplantae; phylum Streptophyta; class Pinopsida; order Pinales; family Pinaceae; genus Picea; species Picea engelmannii. Next base: position 103,780 of record ML798658.1, on the reverse strand, counting down.
TCCATGCTCTCGTCCATTGTCATATATTTGTCCAGGCCTACTAAGTGTTCTTACAAATCCATATATGTCCATACTGTCTAAGACTCTACTACACAACTATCCATAATACTGACCCATTTATCACTATACTATCATGAATTCTTTACTACTACAACTGATTTTACTTCTGCTAATTAACTTCTTTGGATGTGTCTACTCAAACTATGCAAGCTACTCAAAGGATGGTTCTTTGTTTTGTCAAAAGTATCGCATGGACTCCCCCTATCTAATATTCATATTACATGGGAGTCTTTAACACGGATGGCTCGAAACAATTCCTTTTTTGATGTGTATTCATCAACATCTTCATTGGTAGATTCATCATCTCTTTGAGCTCTGACTTATTTGTTTCTGTCTGTGGATTCATCTTTCACTAAAATTCCTAAAAGTACAATCTCTTAAACCTTTTCCTTATTTTCATGTCCTTCTTTTCTTTCAGTTATTTTCCAAACCTTTTTGTATCTGACATATTTATTTTTCTCTGTAGAATTTTCTTTATCTCGTTGTATTTCCAATTTTGCGATCTCTGGGACCTAGTCTTTGTTCACCTGTTCTTCGTGTTTTCTTATACATACTTTCCTATATCTAATATCATTGTTCTCTTTCATGGAAGTATTGATCATGATTATACAATCACTAGCTATGTATCCATAGTTATGACATTTGTAACATTCAATGTTACGTGGGGCCACATAGGCATTTCTTTCTTGAACATTTATTTTATAATCCCTGCAATCCGCAACCTTATGTCCAAAATTAGTACAATAAAAATAATTGTTGATACTGAGAGGGGGGTGAATCAGTATCAAGTACAATTTAAAAAAAAAATCAACTTATACTTAAACCATTCAATTATATCCAATGAGAAATGAACAATACTATAAGAGTTACACCAATACACCACAGTACACCATGCACAATATATGAGAAATAATCAATATTTTTTGTTCAAGGGAAGTAATGACTTCCAAAGGTAGCTACAGCTTCCAAATGTAAAGGGAGGGATAAAAATCCAAGAGGAAGATACAATCCTCCAATATCAAGAGATATTTGAACTCTCTATCATTTCCCCTTCCTTCCACCCAAGAATATATGAGAGATAATAAAACTTTATTCAATTATGGTCTGTTCAGAAGACCCAACTTGTACAGCATGCCCCGCGCTCAATATTTGACATCTAATTCTGAAACTCGCACAAAAGAAACTAAAGTCCGTACTATTTCCCATGGAATTGGTCCCACTACATTTGGAGTCTGTATGAAAAAGTTATGACTATTTTACCCAAAACACCTGTTTTTTGACTAGTTTCAGGACTGGTCACAAACCCTATATTCCACAGAGTGTATCTCCATAATTATATCGAATAAAGAGCTGAACCTTTTACCAGAGATACATTGATATGTATTCTCACTACCATATCGATTTCACCATCGGAATCGTTCTAGAAAAAAAGTTATAGCAAAAATGGTAAGATGACCTGAAAATAACATACCTTAGAACACATCACCAAAAGACTTCATCCTCCCTTTAAATCCGGCCTTCTTTTACTTCTTCTTCCCTATGAAATTAGACTTGTATCAAATGAATGTATAATGATGTTTATTTATACCATTTATGTCACTTCCTTTTAACATTAGGGCCGACCTGACACTTTCTTATTTTGTAATTCTTT
>ML798658.1:77336-99943 GCA_009831015.1 Picea engelmannii | reverse complement strand
TCCTCTAATTTTCACTCCTTGAATCCTCCCCAAAAAGAGGTTATAGAAAGAATGGTAGACTTTATTCAATTATGGTCTGTTCAGAAGACCCAACTTGTACAGCATGCCCCGCGCTCAATATTTAACATCTGATTCTGAAACTTTCATACAAGAAACTAAAGTTTCTACTCTTTCCAATGGAAGTGGTCCCACTACATTTGGAGTCTGTATGAAACAGTTATGACTGTTTTACCCAGAACACTTGTTTATTGACTAGTTTCAGGACTGGTCACAAACCCTATATTCCACAGAGTGTATCTCCATAATTATAGCAAATCAAGAGCTGAAATTTTTACCATAGGTACCTTGATATGTCTTCTCAATACCTTAGAGATTTCACCATATGAATCATTCTAGAAAAAAAGTTATAGAAAAAATGGTAAGATGACCTGAAAAATAACATACCTTAGAACACATCACCAAAAGACTTCATCCTCCCTTGAAATCCGGCCTTATTTTACTTCTTCTTTCCTCTGAAATTTGACTTCTGTATAATGATATTTATTTATACCATTTATGTCACTTCCTTTTAACATTAGGGCCGACCTGACACTTTCTTATTTGTAATTATTTTCTTTAATTATTTTCAGGGCCTACATGTACTTCCTTTTTCAATTCACTTTGTCATCTTCAAAAATTCATGTCTCCTCAACCATGAGAATCCATGTGACATGCCACATACCACCAGAAACAACATGATGCATATTATCCATTCATGGGTGTTGTATATGCATGTGCATTTTCCTTCATGCCCAAATCCCTTTATCAATCTCGCGGTCCAAAACCCATGACTAGGGTTAACATCAATGACAACAATCAATCTTCCAACAATAATGACCATAAAACAAATTTACATATCTGGGAGTGAATGATCTTATTTGTGGTGTAGTCATTCTGAATTTCTTCCTTGAATGATCATGATCATGAGTAAAGCTTATTTATGGCTTGAACATGGATGGTCTTCTTGAAGATGTATCTTCAATAGTTTTCTTAGATTCTGGTTGACCACGATTCCTTCCTTTGAGTACTTCTGCATAACTCTTTCTATTTTCTTCATTCTTCTTTTCTAGCAAACTAGAGTGCTTCTCTTTATTCTCTATAACTGATGTGGAAGTTTCTGTCTCTTCAACGTTCTTGTTGAGCTTGACGATTTTTCTTATCATTGTGACAACTTATTCTTCAAGATTCTCAACCTCTTCTTCTTTCTTCATTATCTGATACTTCATGACTTCTTCTGTTATTTTCGCTTCTTCAAGTTCGATTTTTAATGTGATTATTTCTTCTTTAGGTCCTTTCTCTTCTTTACCAAACTCTTCCTCAAGTTGGTTTAGATCGTTAGTTCTTTTCTTAAGATGATCTGTTAATATCTTCTCTCTCATTTTTGCTTCTTCATTATGTGTTGCTATGTTGGCTTCCAAATACTGCTTTTGATATTGAAGATTTTCTTCGATCTTTATATCTTCTTCTAGTTGTGTTCTTAAGTTCTCAATAACCTATTGGGCTTCTTAAAAAATTTAAGCACTTTCCTTTTGTTTCATCAATTCTTTCTTGAGTGAATTGTTTCTTCTCTTTCTTTTCTTAGTTCATCTAAAACACTAATCAATTCTTCTTCATAATTGTCCTCCTTTTCAATTAGTTTTTCTGTCTCATTTCCTTCATGGCATTCTATTTCAAGGTGTTCGTGTTTTTCACAATTAAAGAAAAATAACATACCTTTGTTATTACGTACTCTTGATCTTCTGAATCTATTTTACATGGTGAACATATTTCTTCTTGATCTGTACTTGCATCGTCTTTGGAATTTTCTGTATTTGCGATGGGTGAAGAATATATGTCATGTAACTTATCCCATAGTTATTTGGTTGATGAAAATTTACCAACCTTTTCTCTTACCAAATTAGGTAATCCTTCTGAGATGAAATCCATTTCTATTTTTTTATTCTTCTTCAATTCCTTCTTGGTTGCAACCTTTTCCCTTTTTGAACAATCATATCCTATAATGGTTGATAGCCAAATATAATTCCCTTATGCCTATAAAAATACTTTCGTTCTTCTACTCCATATATCATACTTTAACCCACTCTGACCATTAAACAATGGTACTCCATTCTCAGAATAATCCATTATCTCCTTCCAGTGGTTAAACTGATTTCTGAAGGAACCAGCTCTGATTCCAATTGTTGGATTACTAAGAGGAGGGGTGAATCAATAATAGAGAAATATAATCCTTTTAACCATAAAATGAAAGTGTTATATCAATATAAAATTATCATCCAATAGTTGCAAAGTAAATAAACAATGAAAAAATGAGCAATCATACACATACACAATACACTAGTGTTTTTACATAGAAACCCAAAGTGGGAGAAAACCACATAACACTTTTTCTTATATATCTTTAAGAATTACATTCATTGGAAGAACCAACTTCCTTTGTTTTCCAGTTGCAACTGGAAGGAAGCTCCAACCCCCTAGTTTATCAGGATACAACCTAAGGGAAGCTCCAAATCCCCAATTCTTTGGCTACTACCAGAAGGAGGCTACAACCCCATATGTTCTCCGACTACAACCAGAAGGTGGCTACAACCACTTGTCCTTGTCCCGTCCAAACACCCTAAAATATAAGTAGAATGATGGAACCATTGTCACACTATCATTGTGAGATATATTGTTGTAAACTTGTACCAATCAACCTACACCAAACAACCTATAAAAACATGTATCAATAACATGTGCCAACATGTACCATGCATCAACCTGTACCAAACACCCTGTAACAACCTGTACCAACAACCCGTGCCAACAATTACCATACATCAACCAGTACCTCAACTTGTACCATAAACAAGTGCATCAACCATGCACCAAACCTGTACAAATGACCTGTCAAAATAACCTGTCCAAACAATCTTATCAACCAAATCAAATCTACTCACCAATATCAATCATCATGACAACTCTCAACAATGTGCACCAAAACAACTCATAATCATCACCAAGGTTAATATGTTATTCTAATAATATACCAAGACAACTATGCTACATCATCCATAAACCATGTGTCAAGAATACTACTAACAAGTCCCTCCAACCATGTACCAAGTATGTACCAATCATTCATCAACTACTCATCAACTATGACTCATCAATATGTACCGACATCATCAACTATACACCTCATGCATGTGCCAACTCATCAACTACTTGTCTCAACCATGTACCCGAAATGTACCTCAACCAAAATCCCTCATCAATTCCATCATCCAAATCTGATTTGTAACTTTGTAACAGACCTGGTGTATATGATCACATACCTACAAACCTTCCTTAACTTTAACAACAAGAGACTAGCATTTTCATCAAACTTTAATTTAGCCTCACATGACTAATTTTTTATTAGTCAACAACCCTAACTTGAAATAATCATAACTGTATACATGTAATGAATAAAGATCCAAAAGTGGTACACAATGTTCTTCAGTTTATTTTATGCAATTCCTCCAAGTTTCACTACTTGGAACCTCTCATAAAAGGAGTTATAGCAAAATTGACATACCTTGTTGAATTATAGTTTATTCTAGTGATCAAACTTGTACAGAATTCCTCGCACAAAATATTTGTTGTATAGATCTGAAAATGGTACACAACATACTACAAATTGTACTATAACCAATACAATTTGTCTTACTAAATTTGTATTTGTTATGAATAAGTTATGATGTTTTATCTGAAACACTTGTTTTAGACTAGTTTCATGACTAACCACAAACCCTATTTTCCACATAGCGTAACTCCCAAAATAAAATGACCCACAAGATGAAATTTGTATCACAGTTACTTGGATATGTTTTCTAAACAGTCTCCATATTTCATCGTCTAAATCATTCTAGAAAAAAATTTATTGCTAAAATGGTGAGATGACATGTAAATAACATACCTTAGAAAGCATCATCAAAAGAATTTATCCTCCCTTGAATTTTGGCCTTCTTTACTTCACCTTCTGTCTGAGATTCACCTTAGATATCCTTTGGTTACCTCAATCACTTGTAGATATTCAATATTCTCAATTTTAATTAAATGAGAGACCCTTTCCTCTTATTTATACTCTTATGTAGCTTCCTCAAGGAGTTACCTTCTAACCATCTTAAACCACTTTCTTTATTTTAGGGCTAACCCACTTCTAACCATTTGTCCACTTAGTAATTTATCCATTAACTTTATTATTTAAATAATTTCTTCTTTGCAACCACTTTAACTACTTTGACCTTTTGGAGCTTCTAGATGACTCATGAGGGTTCTCCAACTTCACATGGCCATAACTCTCTAACCGTGAGGAGTTATGCGACGTTCCACATACCACCGGAAATGTCATGACATGTACTATCCATATAAAATAGTCTTACCTTAAAATATATTAAAACTCATACCATTATACATCAAACAAACTTCGGTCCATTACCCAAACTTTTGTGCTACCAAAATTTTCTACCGGACTTTCTTCAAGGGTTGACATCAATGACAACCAACCCAAATAATCACCACATATTTTCTTGAAAGAGTATCAATAACCACATCATCTTTTACTTTATTGTTAATGATCTCATAAATCATATCCAAATAGCTTAGTCACCCATTTTTTTTCTCTAGGGATGAAATATGTTGTTCCAGAAAGTACTTGAGGCTCTAATGATCTGCCTTAATTTGGAAGCATTGCCCCAATAAATAAGGGTTTTAGAGATCCACTGCATGAAAAATAGCCAACATTTCCTTTTAATAGATTGATTGGCCCAAATGTTATTTTGACAGTTTTTTTATGGTAAAGGCCAAAGGCCTCTTATCTTGCATAAGTATTGTGCCAATTCCTCTCCCGCAAGCATCACATTCCAAGACAAAGGTCTTTGTGAAGTCAGGAAGGTCGAAGAAAGGAGTGGTGCACATAGTCGCCTTCAAGTCTTGAAAGGAATGATCACTTATTGGAGTCCAAGTGGAAGAATTATTTTTAAGGAGAGGAGTGAGAGGCACCACAATCTTTCCATAATTATTAACAAATTTGCGATATTAACTTGTTAAACCTTGAAAACCATGCAATATTTTGAGAGTCTTAGGGTGAGGCCAATCCTTCATAGCTTCAATATTCTTCGGTTCCACCCTGACACCCTCCTTGCCAACAATATGACCCAAGTACTCGACTTCTGAGGTGACAAAAGAACATTTAGATTGTTTGAGGTAAGTTAGTGTTGAAATATTATATGAAGAACTCGATCCACATGAGCAAGATGGTTTGTCTAGGTTTTACTATATATGATAATATCATCAAAGAAAACTAAGACAAAATGACATATTAAAGGACGAAAGACATGATTGATGAGGCTTTGGAAAGTGGAGGGAGAATTACACAAGACAAAGGGCATCACCAACAACTCATAGTGGCCCTCATGAGTTCAAAATGAATTATTAGGAATGTATGCCTCTTTCATATGTATCTAGTTGTACCCACAATGAATATCAAGTTTAGTAAAAAACTAGGCACCACTTAATTCATCCAAGAGATCATCAATGACATGAATGGGAAATTTGTCTTTTATGGTGAGTTTGTTGAAGGTGCAAAAGTCAGGACACATGTTCCAAGAGGCTTATTTCTTAAGTTCCATGACCACAAGAGAATAATAGGGGATAGTACTAGGACGGATAATGCCTGTGACGAGAAATTCTTGAACAATTTTCTCAATTTCATTTTTCTGGGGAAAGGGATGACGATAGGAATGAACATTGGGAGGAAGAATACCAAGGACAAGGGGAATGGAATGATCATGAACACCATTGGAAGGAGGAATTCCCTAGGAGTGGAAAAAAAAACTTGATGTTTGGAGAGGATGGACTAGAGGTTAGGAGTCACATAGGGTGTCTTAGTGGCATGAATGGAATGAATTTGTGAAATAATTCTAGAATCACCTTTTTTGAGGGGATTTTCCATGCGATGGGAACTGATGATCTCAGGGGAACCTGTTGTGATTCCTTGGAACTTACATTGTTGGCCCTCCTAGTTGAATTGCATGGTTAATTCTTTAAAATCCATGAGAATGGGCCCCATAGTCCTTAATCGTTCTGTACCTAGCAAAATGTCACAACCACCCATGTCGATAAAAAACATATGATATTTCATGTGGTACTGACCAATTTGGAGACACATATTTTCATAATTCCCCCCACATTTCATGGACCTTCCATTAGCGATCATTATTTGAAATTTTTTTACTGCTCAGATATAACAATTAGTTGCTTGGGAAATGTGATGATGAATAAAATTATGGGTGCTTCCACTATCAACAAGGATGATGACCTTCCGATGCCTAAGGTAATCAATTAGATTGAGGGTTTTGGGAGTAGAGAATTCAGTGAGAGAATTCATGGAAATGATCGGTTCAACTTCTGGAGGGTCTGAGGGTGGAGTTAAGTCAATGGATTCAAGTGACTCAGCCACAAGGGGAACCTCAACCTCTTCTTTAGAAACATCCTCAAATATGGCCATAAAAAGTTTTTGTTCCTTACACTTGTACCTAGGAAAATATTTTTCATCACAATTATAACAAAGGCCATTGAGTTGGCGTTCAACCATTTCTACCCGGTTCAATTTCTGGATCTTTAGTGGAGTGGAAAGAGGAGTGGGATTGATTGGATTAGGGCTAGAAATAAAGGAGGGTTTTATGGTTTGAGAAGAGAGAACATGTTGTGCTTCCTTAGATATTTTAGTATCTTCCACCAAACTCTAGGGGCGAGCCATGAGGACATGGTCATAGATCTCATCCTTGAGGCCACTAATAAAGTATTCTTGGAAAAAAGCATCAAACATGCCCTCCATGCGGAAATCCAATCACGCAAAAGAAACTATAAAGTATTCCACTGTGCCAAATTGTTCCAACTTTTTCAAATGGCCTAAATGGTGGGTGTCAGTGTTAAAGAGTTCATAAAGCTCTACAACAAATTGTGTCAAAGCCACATACTCTTGGCGGGATTTTTTTCTCCATTTCCACCATTTCCAACGTTCTTGATCTAGATGAAGAACACAATACCAGACTTTTTCCAACTCACTAGTAATGTCATACAAAGAGAAATAATGTCCCATTTAAGTTACCTAACCAATGGGATCTGAGCCATAAAATTTGTTCAAATCCACTCATAGAAGGAATAGGTCACCTCAAAAGTGATGGGGATGAAAAGTATGGGAATTGGGGGAAGTTTCACCTTCGAGGTGCAAAGGTGGGTCAAATGAGGTAAGGTCTCCAATGATATTCAGCTTGGCTCAAATATGGCCAACAAAGGATTCAAGTTGGGTAGAGAGGTATTTCTTGAGGGTTTCCATTTTTGTTTCTATGGTGGAATGCATTTTTTTTATTTATGGTGGTAATATTGGCACTGAGATACCACACTTCCTTATAGGCCTTAGTGAAATCAGAGGAAGAGGTATTGAGGTGGGATTCAAGGTCTTGGATACGGGTGTGGGAATGATGAAGAGGGGAAATGGAAAGGGGCAGGTGGGACCACACATAAAATTGGTTATGGGTGAAGGGTATCACGACGATCAGGACAACGAGGGGAATCCAATGGGGCAAGTCCCAAATAAGGGGGTTGGAAGGGGGTCAGGTCCATGGAAAAAAAAATTTCTAAAAAAATGATAGGTATGGTTGCGATTAGGGCGAAGAGAGGAATCCAATGGGATAGGGATCAAATAATGGTGTAGGAAGGATCCAAACTTTTTTTAATTTTTAACTCTTGTGGAGATATACTCCGATCTAATGAATATTGCAGTGTTGAAAGGCCCAAATTCTTAATAGGAAAAAATGTGTAGTAATTTCGCAACGAGAATGCAGGAGGTAAATTTCCACGACAATAGATCTTGTTTGTTTTGTTTATGTATCCTTCCCAAGGGTTAGTGTATTCAGTGTTTCTACATACAATGGTTTTCCCTATGCTATAGCTCTCTAATATATGTGCAGGGTCCAATAGTAGTACTCAAACCAATATCTCAAGGCACTAACTAAGGAGGCTAGAACGTGCCCTTAGTCATACTACCCGACTACCCAGGTATTAGAGAGTATCTTCTCAAGTGTTTTTCTTGGTGGCACTATAGCAATCAGGAAGTCGATCGGTTTATCTATAGATGGCTTCAAGATATCTAGGTTGATCCGTATATAGGTGTTTTTAGATGTGCTACCACTCGAAGGGGTACCAACATGGGTTACAAGGGTGTCCAACAATGTTCTCTTAAGTACCACTTGTAGTTCCTGCATGTATGTGTTGGCATGTTTTACAAGAAGAGTTTGCTTTTAATTGATGGCAAGAACAACATCAACAATGGAAAACAAAAAAAGCATAAGATCAAGAGGAGAAGCGAACAATATGCAGAGATCAAAGCTCAGAAGGGAAAGCGCAGTATAGAAACATGATCAGGATCAAAATCCTTGATTATGGATCTGCTTCGAGAGTCTTCACGATCGTCGGATCAAGTTAAGTGAAGGATAGGATAAATGAGGCACAAGGTTTGGGAATTCGATTATCCGAATCTCCGTCAGTCGTCGGGTCAAATTAAGTGGAAGGATAGGATAAGAAAAGACGAAGAGTCGTTGGAATTAATCCAAGGAAAAGATGCATCGCAGACAAATCGATTCATTGATCTAATATCTTGATCAAATGAACATCATTTGTTTCAGGTCTAAATATGTGAGGAGGTTACACTCTGGAAAAAGCTCACTTCAATATTTTTCAGTTTGTGATTTGAAATACCTGAAGCCTGGAGAGCCAGAGAGCCGAAACAAATATGAACCGTCCATTCAAGAGCACCATCAATATCGTGAGATCGACGGTACCATCACATTGTGGGGTTAGAACATGCTCGGGTCTTAATTTTTCATGAGCGGGACGCAATCAAAACCATGGTATCGCCAAAGGCATACGTGGAGCTCTATAGTGAATTGTGGGGTAAAAAGAGGATTTCACTCAAACCACCTTTGGTCGCGTCCACAATCACATGGTCATATGAGAGCATCGCCCAAGGTCACAACAGTGGCATATTGGGGAAGGAGATAGCACTGTTAGGCTCCACATCGGAGACTACACATTGAAAATTCAAAAAGCATCCGCGTGTATAATCCAACGACGTTGATCAAACCAAATATGATCGAAGGGTTGTTGTTTAATCTCATGATTTCTTGATCAGTTATGATTCAGTTACACTAACTGAATCATTGTTCCTGAGCAGTTGAATCATTGTTCCTGAGCAGTTGAATCATTGTTCCTGAGCATTGGAATCATGATTCCTAAACAATTTGAGACTCTCGACTTGAGCGTTGGAGATTGGGAGTGTAACAGGTGACTAGAGTATGAATAAAAGAAATATGTCGTGACAGGGTGAGGTTGTTGTTTTTTAGTAAAAAGCAGTTGAACTGTAAGCAATGAATTTTTACAGCATGAACTGAGGGAGAAAATGCAGAGATGAAGAACATAAGTTGGACAAAGCAGAAATGGTGAAAACAACAGACTGTACGAGAACTTAAGCACAAGAATATGATAACAGGAAGACATTGATGCAGGCAAAGTAGAGCAGTGTAGCAGAATAGTGATGAAACTGGTAAGCCATTGATAAATACTGTATCACTGTAATAAATTTCAGCAAACAAAGATTTATATCTCAGGGTGGCAGGGTGGTTCTAGGGAGGACTGTTGTCCTCAAAGTTTCAAGTGGGTTCTTGAACACAGGGAGTTGTAGCTTCCATTTGGTTGTAGCAAGAAAAACCAGCATGGTACGGTGGTGCGAGGGAGAACCATTGTTCTATGTTATATAGGTTGGTGCATGTGTGACTAGAAGTTGGTGCTTCCATATAGTTGGTGTTGGAACACTCAGGGATTTGGTGCCTCCTTCTAGTGGGTGCTAGAAAAACCAAAGGGTTGTTTCTTTCTACAAGTTGCATCTTGTTAAAGAAGAGGTTGTAGCCTCATTTTGAGTTGGTGCTCAAAGATTTATGATGTACAAAACTTAAAAGAACATCTATAATTCTAAGAAGAAGAGGTTTTCTCCCATTATGAGTTTCCTCATGAATATATGTCTCTGTGTATATCATATCTCTAATTGATGTTTATTATTTCTATTGTTCATGACTTGCATAATCATGATGATCACTTAGAGAACATTAATAATATTTCAATAGGCATCAAATTGTTTAAGCACAGTAACAACTGATTCACCCCCCCCCTCTAAGTTGTATTAGAATTTCCAGCAATTGGTATCAGAGCAGGTTCCTTTTAGCTAAAGGTAGATCAATAAGCTTAAACATGACAAGTCATGAAAGAAATTCAACCAATAAGCCTCCTTTGTTTGATGAAACAAAGTTTTCTTTCTGGAAGGTGTTGATGTTGATGAGAACATACCTTATGGCCGTAGGTGTTGATGTTTGAGATGTTGTAGAGACTCGATATACAAAACCTGTTGTGTTAGCTTCCAAAGATGATAAGTTAGAATTTAGCTTCAATGAAAAGGAAATGAATGATATCTTGAGTGGGCTTGCTGAAGCTAAATTTGTAAAAGTAATGCAACTTGATTCTACCAAAGAGATCTGGGATAAACTCATTAGCATTTATGAAGGAAATGAGAAAGTAAAAAATGCCAAACTTCAGACATATAGATTGAAATTTGAACAACTAAAGATGAATGAGAATGAAACAGTTAATAAATATTTATTAAGAGTTGAGGATCTTGTGAATGCTATGAAGGGTCTTGGTGAGAAGATTGAAGATGCATTTTTTGTTCATAATATTTTAAGATCTCTACGTAATAGATTTAATCCAAAAGTTTATGCAATAGAAGAACTGAATGATCTTAAGATTTTTTCTGTTGATCAAATTCTAGGAACTCTAACTTCTTATGAAATGAGGATTAGTAAATATAAACCCACCTTTGGAGAAGAATCATTTAAAGAAGATAAAATGATGATTCTGATCCTAATGAAATTGAAGAATTTTTTTTGAGAAGACTAAAGAAAGGATCAAGCAAGTACCGAGGAAAGTTTCCCTTCAAATTTTTTAACTGTGGAAAGATAGTTCACTTTGCATCTAAGTGTCCACACAAGAAGAAGGACTAGAACTCTGAAGGTGAAGAGAAGTACAAATCCAAGAGATTTGGTAGAAAAAAAAATAATGTGCAAACAATGATGACTCTTCAGGAGACACAGATAGTGATTCTTCTTGTGAAGATAAGGTTAATGACTTTATGCTTATGGAAAAACAGGATTATGATAATAAAATCAGGGGAAGTGATGTTAATGATGAAGAATTTTTCGTTGACTTGGAAGGAGAATTGATCAGTGCCCTAGAAGAAATTGCTAGACTCATATTTAAGAAGAAAAAGAAAAAACAATTGTTGATACAGTTTGAGAAAGACAGTGAAAAACCTGATGAAGACTTTGCCCTGCTAAAAGTGGAATTAGAAGAGGCAAATAAAATAGAGGACATTCTGAAACAACATTTATCAAAGAAGAAGGCAATATGTGAAGCCTTGGAAGAAGAGCTAGTAAAAACCAGAAAAGAGATGGAGAAGTTTAAAGTGTTGTATCTCCAAAATATTCCAAGCACTAAAGACTCAACATAACTAAACGACATTCTGAGCAAACAAAGATCTCCTTTGTTGAAGATTAGTTTAGGCTATGTAAGTGGTTCAAGCATCAAACAGAAAGAAAGAAAAGAGCCAGTAAATATGATCAAGTTCCAAGTCAACAAACAATCAGACCATGTGAGTACTCTGCCACCAAAAGCCAATAAAGACAATATGATCTCTGATAAAAAACAAATATATTAGAAGATAGAGCAACAAATGTGAAGAAGAAGGCCATCCTTTAGGTACCAAAATTTCTTCCATGGTTACTGTTTTTACTGCTCTAATTTTGGTCATAAGATTGCAAATTGTCAAATTAAGTTTAGAGACATGCAACTGAGGAGATCAAGAAATTAACAATCTTTGCAACATAGAACTAAACATCCAATGAGTATACAAAGTTGCACCAATCACTTTGACCTATTAAAAATTGATCTCGAATGTTATAACTATCATAACTTCGGCCAAAAAGTTGCAAACTGCAATATGAAGAATTACAAAGTAGATCCAAGGATAAAACCCTTAGCTAGAAATGCCAGCACATGGAAAAAAAAGATAGTGAAAAATGTGGTCTAGTACTTTCAGCTCAAAGACAAAAGAACCCCTGGTATATTGACAGTGGATGTTCCAAACATATAACTGGAGACAAAAGTAATTTTATGTCTCTAAGTGAAAACAAATCAGGAAATGTAACCTTTAGAAATGATGCACCAGGAAAAATCAAAGGTAAAGGAATGGTAAGTCTAAGTAATGGAAAAGGGAAAGCTCAAGATGTGTTGTTTGTAGATGGTCTGAAACATAATATGCTTAGTGTCAGTCAAGTTTGTGACAAAGGATGTAAAGTTTTCTTCACTTCTAAATATTGTAAATACAATCTATGAATTCAGGACAGTTGATTGCAAAAGGCATAAGAACATAAAACAATGTCTATGTTTTGAAAGAAGAAAAAGAAGAATGTCACTTAATAAAGTATGATGAAAGATGGTTATGGAATAGGAGACTTGGAAACCTAAATTTTGATCATCTAATCAAACTTAGAAATAGTGGGGAAGTAAAAGATCTTCCAAAAATATCAAAGCCATATGATTTTGTATGCAAACCTTGCCAAATAAGAAAGCTCACTCGGACACAGTTTAAATCTAAGAACTTTGCATCAACAGAGAAACCTCTTCAATTAGTACATATGGATTTATGTGGACCATCAAGGAAGGAAGGTAAAGGAAAATAAAATTATTTAATATTGATTATTGATGATTATTCTAATCTTACATGGGTTTCCTTTCTGAAAGAAAAATCTAAAGAATTTAAAAAATTCAAAGTGTTTAAGAATCTAACTGAGAATCAAACAGGAAAAAGATTGAAGGCAGTAAGGTCTGATAGAGGAGGAGAGTTTAGTTTAGGAGACTTCAAAGTGTTTTGTGATAAACATGGGATCAAAGAGATTATACTATTCCAAGGACTCCACAACAAAATGGAGTAGTTGAGAGGCAGAATAGATCAGTTCAACAGATGGCAAGATCAATGATGAATGAAAATAATATTGCTCAGACATATTGGGTAGAAGAAATTCATACAGCTGTACATATTCTTAACAAAGCTCATCTCAGGGCACAAAGTGACAAGACTCCTTATGAACTATAGTTTGGAAGACCTACTTCGATCAAGCATTTTAAAGTCTTTGGGAGTAAGTGTTATATCAAGAATAATGATAAAAATATTGGCAAATATGATGACAGGGTTGATGAAGGTATATTCTTAGGGTATGCTACAAACAGTAAAGGATACATATGCTATAATAAGAGGCTGTATAAATTGGTTGAATGTATTGACATAACATTTGATGAAGAAATCCTAGTATGAGATGTAAGTAATGTTGAATCAACAACATAGGATATAGTTGAAGTTGAAGATGAACAAGTCCAAGAATTAGAAAAAAACGACTCTAAGTTAGATGAAGATACAAATACTCAGGCAGACTCAAATCAACATGCAATGTAATATCCTTCCTCTAGAATTACTCAAAAGAATCATCCTACAAGTTAGATAATTGGTGAGAAAGACAAACATGTACAAACCAGGAGAAGGATAATCAAAGACACCGAGAAATCACATATAGCCTTCATATCCATGGTGGAACCCAAGAACTTTAATGAAGCCAGTAAAGATGTAAATTGGTTAAAATCAATGAATGAGGAACTGGATCAAATTGAGAAGAACAATACTTGGGATCTTGTTCCTAGACCTGCAGATAAGAATGTAATTGGAACCAAATGGGTGTTTAAGAATAAAATGAATGAAGAAGGGAAAATTGTTAGGAATAAAACCCGATTGGTCTGTAAGGGGTATGCACAAGTTGAAGGATAGGATTTTGATGAAACCTTTGCACCAATGGCAAGATTAGAAGACACCAGAATATTTCTTGCCTATGTATGTCATAAGAACTTTAAAGTATATCAGATGGATGTTAAGTCATCATTTCTTAATGGAGATCTAGAAGAAGATGTATATGTGGAGCAACCTAAAGGATTTTTACTGACAGATAATCCTGACTATGTATGTAAGCTGAAAAATGAATTATATGGACTGAAATAGGCACCATGAGCCTAGTATTATAGACTAGACAAATTTCTAAAGGACAAAGGGTTCAAGAAAGGTATTGTTGACAGTAATCTATACATTAAGTCTAAAGGTGATGATTTATTAGTTGTTTTGGTTTATGTAGATGACATTATTTTTGGATGCACTAATGACCCTTCGATTCAGTAGTTTTCTAATTCAATGCAGACTGAGTTTGAGATGTCCATGATAGAAGATCTGTCATATTTTCTTGGTTTATGAATCAATCAGAGTTCTGTAGGGATATTTATCTCTCAAGAAAATTATTTGAAAGATATTTTAAATAGGTCTCAAATGGAATATTATACACCTGTGAGGACACCTATGGTGGTTGGTTGCAAGCTCAATCAAGATGATATTTCACCTGATTTTGATCAAAGAACATATCGATCAATGATAGGCAGTATTTTGTACATCACAGCATCTCGTCCTAATATAATGCAAGATGTTGGATGGTAGGTCGTTATCAGTCTTCTTCTAAAAAAATTCATTTAGCATCTATCAAAAGGATATTCAAATATTTGAAGGGTACAATGACTTATGATCTCTAGTATCCTAGAAATCAAAATTTTCAATTAACTGCATATTCATTTGTTGATTGGGAAAATTATTTGGATGAGAAAAAGAGAACCAGTGGAGGTGAATTCTTCTTAGCTTATTCATTAGTAGCATGGCTTAGTAAGAAGCATGGATCCATTTAATTATCAACTATAGAGGCAGAGTACATTTATGTTGCTACTTGTTGCACTCAGATCTTATGGATGATACAAACTCTTGCAGATTTGAAGGTAAATTATACTGATCCAATTCCACTTCACTCTGATAACACCAGTGCCATTAGTGTATCCAAGAATCTAGTATTTCAATCCAAGACCAAGCACATCCCCATAAAATACCATTTTTTGAGAGAGTAGGTCACCATTCATATTGTTCAAGTTCATTACATTCCAACCAAAGAACAAATTGTAGACATCTTTACTAAACCCCTAGCCAAGACAACATTTGAATATCTCTGTCAAAAGTTTGGTGTCATCCCTTCTCTCACCTAAGAGAGTCCATCTTGTCAGAGGGATCATGTGTTGGTTGAATATCTGATACCTATGACAAGTACTACAATAGCTCAGGAGGAGCATGCTTTCTTTGACATTGATTTAAAAGGGAGAGAAAAGGTGTGGTCTGGATGCTACAGTTGGAGGTCTAAGCAGAATAATGCAGCTCCTTGGGGTTTCCATCAATGCCAAAGGGGGTATTGTTGGCATGTTTTACAAGAAGAGTGTGCTTGTCATTGATTGCAAGAAAATCAGTGACGATGGCAAATAGGACAAGCATAAGCTCAGGAGGAGAAGCGAACAATATGAAGAGATCAAAGCTCAGAAGGGAAAGCGCTGTACAAAAACGTGATCATGATCAAAATCCTTGATCATGGATCTACTTCGAGAGTCTTCACGACCGTCGAATCAAATTAAGTTAAGGATAGGATAAACAGGGAACAAGGTTTGAGAATTCGATTATCTGAATCTTCGTCAGTCTCGGATAAAATTAAGTGGAAGGATAGGATAAGACAATATGGAGAGTCGTTGGATTTAATCCAAGACAAAGCTACATCATAGAAAGATCGAGCCATTGATATAAGATCTTGATCAAACAAACATCATTCGTTTCATGTATAAAGATGTGAGGAGTTTACACTCTGGAAAAATCTCAATTCAATAATTTTCAGTTTGAGATTTGAAATACCCGAAGCCCAGAGAGCCAAAGAGCTAGAAAGCCGAAACAAATCTGAACCATCAGTTCAAGAGCACCGTCAAAATCGTGAGATCGACGGTACCACCACATTTCGGGGTCAAAACATGCCTAGGTCTTAATTTTTCATGAGTGGGCCGTAATCAAAACCATGGTATCGCCAAAGGCATATGTGGAACTCTGTAGTGAATTGTGGGGCGAAAAGCGTATTTCCCTCAAACCACCTTTGGTCATGCCCACAATCATGTGATCACATGAGAAGATCGCCCAAGGTCACATCAATCAAATATTGGGTAAGGAGCTAGCGTTGTTAGGCTCCACATCAGAGGCTACACATTGAAAAGTCAAAAATCATCTGCGTTTATAATCCAACGACGCTGATCAAACCGAATCTGATAAAAGGGTTGTTGTTTCATCTCACGATTTCTTGATTAGTTACAATTCAGTTCCACTAACTGAATCATTGTTCTTGAGCAGTTGAATCATTTTTCTTGAGCATTGCAATCATGATTCCTGAGAAATTTGATATTCCCAACTCAAGCATTGATTATTGGGAGTGTAACAGATGATGAGAGTATGAATAAAAGAAATATGTTGTGACAGGGTGAGGTTGTTATTTTTCTGTAAAAAGTAGTCGAACTGTAAGCAATGAAATTTTACAGCATGAACTAAGGGAGAAAATGAAGAGATGAAGAACATAAGCTGGACATAGAAGAAATGGTGAAAACAACAGACTATATGAGAACATAAGTGCAAGAAGATGCGAGCAGGAATACACTAATGCAGGAAGAGCAGAGCAGTGTGGCAGAACAATGATGAAACTGCTAAGAAATTGATAAATACTGTATCACTGTAATAAATTTTAGCAAGTAAATATTTATATCTCAGGGTAGTAGGGTGGTGCTAGGGAGGACTTTTTTCCTTAGATTTTCAAGTGGGTGCTTGAACAAAGGGAGTTGTAGCTTCCATCTGATTGCAGCCATAAAAACTAGGGTGGTAGGGTGGTGCAAGGGAGAACCATTGTTCTCTATTATACAGGTTGGTTCCTGTGTGACTGGAAGTTGGTGCTTCCATCCAGTTGGTGTTGGAACACTCAGGGAGTTGGTGCTTCCTTCTAGTGGGTGCTAGAGAAACCAGAGAGTTGGTTCTCTCTACAAGTTGCATCTTGTTAAACAAGAGGTTGTAGCCTCATTTTGAGTTGGTTCTCAAAGATTGATGATGTACAAAACTTAAAAGATTTCCTATTATTCTAAGAAGAAGAGGTTTTATCCCTTTATGGGTTTCCTCATGAATATATATCTACAAGATACCAGATCTAATAAATATGTAGAATAGAAATAAAATGCTAGGAATGGCAGAATAATAGTAATATAACCAGCATAATCATCCACAAGAACACATAAATAATATGAGAACAACAACTGAAATAGCACATTGACTCAGAAAGAAATGTTCACAGGCCTCTTCGAGGGGGAAACCTCCAGTCGAGCAGTGCTCTATTACAATAATCTCCAAGCTAGGGTTTTCATACCCTCGACCCTTATTTATACTAAATATGTCTATTAAGAGAAGCATCTAGAGGAAGATCCTTCTAGAAGTGGAATCTTCTATTAGGTCTTCTTACATCCACCTTATTCTATTTTATTGAAAGGCCTTATTAATATTGACCTTTATTACATCTGAATACATTAATCTACCTATGTGCGGGTTAGGACCTTAACATGTCCACCCCCTTAAAAATGGCCTTTTCCTCAAGGCTTGAGATGTGGAAACTGCTGCAGAATGGTAGTTGGTTCCCAAGTGGCATCTGTTGGAGTCATATCTTTCCACTATACTAGCACTTCCTTGATGTTTCTCTGATGGAGGCGACGCTCACGCTGGTCCAAAACTGCTTCTGGCTGTAGCCAAATGGATCCTTCTTCAGCTAACTCTGGAAGGTTGGTTTGAATTTGGCACCTGGTTCCAATCACCTTCTTCAAGCATGAAACATGAAAAACAGGATGTAGCTTCGACTGACTAGGTAGAGCTAACTGATATGCGACTTATCCCACACGCTTGAGAACTGTGTAAGGGCCATAAAATTTGGGTGCTAGCTTCTGACAATGCTCGGCCTTGAGGGAAGTTTTCTTATATGGTTGTAGTCTTAGAAACACCTGATCCCCTTCTGCAAATTGACGTTCGGAGCAACCTTGATCTGCTTGTTGCTTCATTCTATTCTGTGACATGACCAAGTTCTCTTTAAGGGTACGAAGGATATCCTCTCAGACTGTAAGTGTTTGGTCAACCACCTGGACCTTCGAGGTACCTGGTAAGTATGAGAGAACTGAAGGTGGCTTCTATCCATATGCCACTTCAAAAGGAGTCATGCGAGTGATTGTATGGTATGTAGTGTTGTACCACCATTCGGCGATGGGTAACCATTGAGACCACTGGTGTTGTTTTTCAGAGGCAAAGCACCTCAGATATGTTTCCAAACACTTGTTGAAAACTTCCGTTTGATCATCTATCTAGGGATGATAAGATGAGTTGAGATGAAATTGTGTGCCTTGTAGCTTAAACAGTTCTTGCCAAAAATTGCTTGTGAAAGTTGGGTCTCGATAAAAAAAGATAGAGTGCGGCATGCCATGAAGCTTGAAGACCTAGTCCATGAAAATTTGAGCTACCGTGGATGCAGTAAATGGGTGGTGAAGAGCACAAAAATGAGCATACTTGGAAAGGAGATCCACCACCACCATTATGAATGATTTATTCCCCGATTTGGGTAAGCCTATAATAAATTCCATAGAGATATCCTTCCAAATAGTAGGGGGAATCGGAAGTGGTTGGAGGGTGCCTGGAGATTTGACTGTTTCTCCCTTTTTGCATTGACACACCTCACATTCAACGATAAACTTACAAATGTCCTGTTTCATACCATCCATAAAAAAGAACGTTTGACTTGGTCATATGTTTTGGTGAACCCTGAGTGCCCCGTTGTGGGTGTAGCATGAATCTTAGAAAGTACCGTGGATATGAGCTTGGATTGTTTACTTAAATACAAGTCGCCTTTGTATCGAAGCTCATCCTGGAGCCAGGAGTACCCTGGGGGAGCTGAAGCCTTGTTCTACAGTTGTTGGATCAGATGTGAACTTTTGGGATCTTGAAGCCATTCCTGGCTCACAGCTTGGAGCCAATCGGCTATAATGAAGGAAAGAGAAAAAAGGGATCCTTCGTCTTCATATTTCCGGGACAGTGCATCTGCCATGACATTGTCTTTTCCCTTCTTGTAAATGATCTGATAATCACATCCAAAGAGCTTAGTCACCCAATTTTGTTGCTCCTGGGAGGAAATGCGTTGTTCTAGAAATTACTTGAGGTTTTGATGGTCGATCTTAATTTGGAAGCATTTCCCCAAGAGATAAGGATCACAGCTCAATGGCATGCAGAATCGCCAACATTTGTTTTTCATAAATGGGTTTTCCCAGATTACTTTCAGACAGTTGCTTGCTAGTGAAGGCCAAAGGTCGACCCTCTTGCATAAGGACAATGTTTATTCCTTTCCTTGAGGCGTCACATTCCAAATCAAAGGTATTTGTGAAATCGGGAAGGGCCAGAACCGGAGTGGTGCACATGGTCGTCTTCAAGGTTTGAAAAGATTGAGTAGCTGCTGGAGTCCAAGTGAAAGAGTTCTTTTTGAGGAGAGTCGTGAGAGGTGTTGCAATCTTTCCGTAGTTCTTGACGAACTTGTGATAATACCCTGTTAGGCCCAAAAATACATGCAATCTTTTGAGAGTCTTTGGGTGCGTCCAGTATTGCATAGCTTCAATCTTTTTCGGGTCCACCTTGACGCCATCCTTTCCCACCAGATGACCCAAGTATTCTACTTCTGAGGCACCAAAAGCATGTTTGGACTGTTTTAGGAAACGTTGGTGCTGAGAGAGTAGTCGAAGAACTTGATCCACATGAGTAATATGGTCTGTATATGTTTTTCTATAAATGAGGATATCATCAAAGAAAACTAAGACAAAATGATAAAGAAAAGGGTGGAAGACATGGTTCATGAGGCTCTGGAAGGTGGAGGGAGCATTACAGAAGCCAAAGGGCATGACCAAAAACTCATGGTGGCCCTCATGAGTGCGAAAGGCAGTCTTGAGAATGTTGGCCTCTTTCATATGTATCTGGTGATAGCCCGAGCGAAGATCAAGTTTGGTAAAGAATTGGGCGCCACTCAATTCATCCAGGAGGTCATCAATGACAGGAATGGGAAATTTGTCTTTGATGGTTAGTTTGTTGAGAGAACAAAAGTCATAACACATTCTCCAAGAACATTCTTTATTCAGTACCATGACGACCGAAGACAAGTAAGGGCTCGTACTAGGATGGATGATGCCCGCAGTAAGGAGTTCTTGGACCATTTTTTCAATTTCATTTTTTTGTGCAAAGGGGTGGCGATATGGACGGATATTGGGGGGAAGACTTCCTGAGACAAGGGGAATGGAATGATCATGAACACCGCGGGAAGGAGGGAGTCCTTGGGGAGTGGAAAATACTGTTTGATGTTTAGAAAGGAGGGCTTAGAGGTCTTGGGGCACTGGGTGTTGGTTGTGGAGCCTGATTATCTTCCTAATTCAGAGGTCTTTTACTTTCAGCCGTGTTTATACCCCATGAAGTATTTACACCCCAAAAGTATGTACACTCTTCCATGCGGGGGAGTGCAGAGGGGGGGTACCCCCTCTGCAGAGTCCAGGGGGTCTATCCCCCCGGCTAGGGGGTCTGGGGACAAGCGAGCCCCCAGTGGGGGTTTAGGGGCGGCGTCCCCCGAAGGAAAAATTGCCTTGTAAATGTATATTGTAATTTCATTGTAAATCTAGACCGTTCATTATAAGGTCGCAGATCTAATGGTAGAGATTACGTTAGGGTTTTTTTCCCTAGAAGACAACCCTCTTTTATGAGGGAAATGTATTTCAGTGATGATTGATGGCGAATATTGTATTCTGAGAGAGGACACTGTGAGAGAAAGAAGAAGAAGTTACAACGGGTTTTGTTGTAGGTTGTATCCCTTCATTTGTTAGATAATAATAAAGGAAGGACCTAGCAATTTCTCTGGTCGACGTAGCCCACACTGGGTGAACCACATAAATCCGTGTCTCTCTTGTATTGTGTATCTTTTGTGTTTTGTTTCCGCATTTGTTTTATTTTATTGCTCCACGGTCCTATTTTTCTAACAATTGGCATTAGAGCGAAAGGTAACTCACAGGAAAAGAGGGTTCCTGGTTCGAGTGGGAGCAATGTCGAAAGATGAAAAGTTTAGGGTCGAGAAATTTAATGGCCAAAACTACTAGTTATGGAAGATGCAGATGGAAGATTATTTATATCAGAAGGATATATTCCTACCATTGGGTGGAGTAGCAAAGAATCCGATGGCCATGAAGGACGAAGAATGGGAGATTCTTGACAAAAAGGCTCTAGGAATGATACGGCTGAGCCTCGCAGTGTCGGTGGCTTTCAATATTTCCAAAGAAAAGACAACGAAGGACTTGATGGACGAATTAGCCAAATTGTATGAAAAACCCTCAGTGTCCAATAAGGTATTTCTAATGAAGAGATTATTTAATATGAAGATGTCAGAAGGTGGGTCGGTTGCAAATAATTTAAATGAATTTAATACGGTTACTAATCAACTAAGTTCTGTAAAAGTGGACTTTGATGATGAGGTTAGGGCTCTTCTAATATTGTGCTCATTGCCAGAAAGTTGGAACAGCTTGGTCATGGCTGTAAGTAACTCTGTCTTTGGTTCAAATACTTTAAAATTTGATGATGTTGTTGGTGTTATCCTTAGTGAGGAAAAGCACAGGTGAGACATCAGGTAATGCATTGAACATGGAGAACAGGGGAAGACAAAAGGATAGAAGAAAGGGCTCAGGGAACCGTGGAAATTCTAGGAAGGGCAGATCCAAATCCAGACTTGGAAAGATAGAGTGCTAGAATTGTGGGAAGAAAGGACATTAGAAGAAAGACTGGAGAGCTCCAAAGAAACAAAGAGATGGACAGCAGGAGAGAAATCAGGAAGAAAATGTAACAGGTGATGTGTTACAAGATGCTTTGATTCTTTCTATAGATAATATTTCTGAGTCTTGGGTAGTAGATTCAGGAGATTCATTTCATGTCACAACCCATAGGAAACATTTTCTAGATTATGTTCAAGGTGATTTTGGACAGGTTCATTTGGGTGATGATGCACCATGCAAAATTGTTGGAATGGGAAAGGTAAAAATAAAGAAACGANGTAAGACATGTTCAAGATTTAAGGAAAAATTTAGTTTCAACGGGGCAGTTGGCAAGTGAAGGTTGTATATCCATATTTATAGATAAGACGTGGAAGGACATCAAAGGATCATTGGTGATAGTGAAAGGAGAGAAGGTAGGTACATTGTATTTATGTACTAGTAATACTGACTCTTCTATCTCTTTAGCTTCTACAGGAGTGGATACAACACTATGGCATCATAGGCTTGGACACATGAGTGAGAAGGGTATGCAGATACTTCACAAAATAAATTTGTTGCCAGATCTTAAACAAATTGATTTG
>ML798658.1:54234-75842 GCA_009831015.1 Picea engelmannii | reverse complement strand
TGCTTGTTGCAGGGTCTAATATGCAGGATATAAATGTGCTCAAGAAGAAATTAGCCAATTCATTTGCGATGAAGGATTTGGCTGCTGCAAAGAAAATCCTTGGCATGAGAATAACAAGAGACTGAAAAAATCGCAAATTGACATTGTCTCAGGGTGAGTACATGAAGAAGGTGTTGGAGAGGTTTAGAATGTAGAATGCAAAACCAGTTAGTACACCTTTGGCCATCCATTTCAAATTAACTAAGGAAATGTGTCCCAAGACAGAGGAGGAGATAGAATACATGTCTAGGGTCTCTTATTCATCAACAGTTGGCATCTTGATGTATGCAATGGTTTGCACAAGACCGGATATTGCACATGCAGTGGGAGTTGTGAGCAGGTATATGAACAATCTAGGTAAAGAACATTGGGAGGTAGTAAAGTAAATTCTCGGGTATTTGAGAGGTACTACTACTCATGCATTATGTTTTGGAGGTTCGAACACTTTTCTTCAAGGATATGTTGATTCGGATATGGCAGGTGATAAAGACAGCAGAAGGAGCACCACAGGGTATGTTTTTACTATAGTTGGAACAATAGTAAGTTGGATTTCAAAACTACAAAAGGTTGTTGCAATTTCAACAACAAAGGCAGAGTATGTTGTTGCTACAGAGGCTAGTAAAGATATGATTTGGTTACAGAGGTTTATGGAGGAATTGGGAAAGAAGCAGGAGAACAGCAGGTTGTACTGTGACAACCAGAGTGCCATTCACCTTGCAAAAAACTCAGCCTTCCATTTTAATACTAAGCATATACAGTTGAGGTACCACTTCATACAATCTGTCTTGGAATATGGACATTTGAAGTTGGAAAAGATACACACTAGCCAGAATCCTGCAGACATGTTAACAAAAGGAGTAACCAAGGAGAAACTGAGTTCCTGCTTAGTTTCAGTTGGTATTCAAGGATGAAGATGAAGATGAGAAATTTTCCAGGTCCAAGAAGGTTCAGAGTCCAGCATATACAGCAGCAGTGGAGTTGTTGAGATCAGTCTCCAAGTGGGAGATTGTTGGTTGTGGAGCCTGATTATCTTCCTGATTCAGAGGTCTTTTAATTTCAACCGTGTTTATACCCCATGAAGTATGTACACTCTTCCATGCGAGGGAGTGCATAGGGGGGGTACCCCCTCTGCAGGGTCCGGGGGGGGTATCCCCCCGACTAGGGGGTCTGGGGGCAAGCGGGCCCCCAGCAGGGGTTCAAGGGTAGCGTCCCCCAATGAGGGTTTGGGGGTGAAGCCCCCAAAGGAAAAATTGCTTTGTAAATGTATATTGTAATTTCATTGTAAATCTGGACCGTTCATTATAAAGTCGCAGATCTAATGGTAGACATTACGTTAGGGTTTTTTTCCCTAGAAGGCAACCCTCTTTTATGAGGGAAATGTATTGTGGCGATGATTGATGGCAAATATTGTATTCTGAGAGAGGAGACTGTGAGATAAATAAGAGGAAGTTACAGCGGGTTTTGTTGTAGGTTGTATCCCTTCATTTGCTGGATAATAATAAAGGAAGGACCTGGAAATTTCTCTGGTGGACATAGCCCACACTAGGTGAACCACGTAAATCTGTGTCTCTCTTGTATTGTGTATCTTCTATGTTTTGTTTCCGCATTTGTTTTATTTTATTTCTCCACGGTCCTGTTTTTCTAACACTGGGGGTGTCTTTGTGGCTTGTATGGCGTGGAGTTGGGAAATGACACCAGAATGACCTTTTTTGAGCAGTTTTTCCATGCGATGAGAACTGATGACCTTAGGTGAACCAACAGTGATGCCTTGGAATTTATATTGGTGGCCTACTTGGTCAAATTGCATGGTTAAGTTCTGAAAATCCATGAGAATGGGACCCAAAGTCCTTAGCCAGTCTGCACCCAACATAATGTCACAACCACCCATGTCAATAGAAAACATATGGGATTTTAGGTGGTAGTCACCGATTTGGAGACGCACATTTTCACAGCGCCCGCCACATTTCATAGAACCACCATTGGCAATCATGATTTTGGAAATTGATGACAGCATGGATGTAGCAATGGGTTTCTTGGGTAATGCGATGATGAATAAAATTGTGGGTGCTACCACTATCAACCAGAATGATGACCTTTCAGTGCTTGATGTAACTGATTAACTTGAGGGTTTGGGGGGCAGAGAAGTCAGTGAGGGCATTGAGGGAAATGATCAGTTCCACTTCAGGAGGGTTGGAGGGAGGGTTTATGTCAGTGATTTATGGTGACTCGGGCACAAGGCGAGTGTGAACATCCTCTTCCGGAATATCCTCAGGGAGTGTCAACAATTATAACAGAAGCCTTTGAGTTGGCGTTCATCCATTTCATCCCTGGTCAATTTTTGGATCTTTAATGGGGCAGAGGGAGTAGTGGGGTTTACTGGTTTAGGGCGAGGGATAAAGGAAGGATTATGGTTTTGAGAGGAAACAATTTGTTTTGCTTATTTATATTTTTTAGTAGCCTCCACCCAAGTCGTAGGTCAAGCTAGGAGGACATGGGCCCGAATCTCCTCCTTGAGGCCACTGATAAAACACTCTCGAAAGAAAGCATCAATCATGCCCTCTATTCGAAAAGCCAAGCTCTTAAATGCAGCTATGAAGTCTTCTACTGTTTCTGATCGTTTCAATTTTGTCAAACGACCCAAATGGTTGGTGTCAGTGTCAAAGCTTTCATAAATCTCAGTCACAAATTGGGTCCAAGAAATATACCCTTGATGGGAAGTTTTTCTCCATTTCCACCATTGCCAGCATTCTTGATCTAGATGGAGAACACCATACTGGAGTTTGGCCAAGTCATCTGTAATGTTGTAGAGAGAGAAATAATGTTTCATTTGGGTGACCCAACTAGTGGGGTTCGAGCCATCAAATATGGTTACATCCACCCGCGGAAGGCGTATGTCCCGTTGAAAGTGATGGGGCTGAAAGGAATGGGAAGAAGTTTCACCTTCAGTCTTTGTATGTGCATCAGGAAAAGAGTCATCAGTAGGGATCTTGAGTTTGGTGTAGAGTGATGCAAAGACAGATTCAAGCTGGGTGGTCAGTTCGTGATTGACTTCCGCCATTGCGGACTGCACAGATGAATTTATGGAGGTATTGATGGATGTATCACGGGAGGGTTTCTCTTCTTGTTGGGTTTCAAGGAAACTAGATTGCAAGGTGTTGAAGTGAGACTTCAGTTCTTGGCTATGGGTATGGGCCATGAGGATGGGTAAACTGAAAAGGGAGCAGCGGGGGTCAGAAATTTTTGTAGAAAAATGATATGGATGAATGTGATAAGGGAGAAGAGATGAATCTAATGGAATAGCTCTCAAATAATGGTGAAAAAATTTCCAGACTTGTTTTTTTTTTTTTAACAGCTGCGGGGTTATACTTCGGTCTGAAGAATGTTGCAGTGCTGAAATCCCCAAATTCTTAACCAGAAATAAATGTTTATTTACTTGGCGACTCGAACACAGATGCGTGGCAATAGATCTCGCCGGTTTAATTTGTTTATGTTTATGTTTATGTTCCCCAAGGGTTAGGTATTCAAGGGTTCTACAGACAAGGGTTTGCCTTGTGCTATAGCTCTCTGATATACATGTGGGGTCCAACAGTAGTACTCGGCCCAATATCTCAGGGCACTAACTAAGGAGGATAGACCGTACCCTTATCCGTACTACCCGACTACCCATGTACTAGAGAGTATCTTCTCGAGTGCTGTTCTTGGTGACACTATAACAGTCCGGTGGCCGATAGGTTTATCTAAAGAGGGCTTCAGGAAATCTAGGTTGATTCATACATAGGTGTTGTCTGATGCGCTACCACTCGAAGGGGTACCAACATGGGTTACAAGGGTGGCCAATAGATGTGCGCTTAAGAACTACTTGTATTTCTTGCATGTATGAATCCCTCAACCATGGGTTTATGCGTGTAACAACAGATCTCTGTGGCTTAAAGATGTCGGAATACGTCTCTACCCTGAAAAAAAATACCCACAATTTCTGCCAAAGAATGTGCTCTGATACGACTTGCAAGATACCAGATCTAATAAATACACAGAACAGAAATAAAATGCTAGGAATGGTAGAATAACAGTAATATAACCAACATAATCATCCACAAGAACACATAAATAATATGAGAAAAACAATTGAAATAACACTTTGATTCAGAAATCAATGTTCACAGGCCTCTTCGAGGGGGCAACCTCCAGTCGAGCAGTGCTCTGTTACAATAATCTCCAAGCTAGGTTTTTCATACCTTCGACCCTTATTTATACTAAATATGCCTATTAAGAGAAGCATCTAGAGCAAGATCCTTCTAGAAGCGAAAGCTTCTATTAGGTCTTCTTACATCCGCCTTATTCTATTTTATTGAAAGGACTTATTAATATTGACCTTTATTACATTCGAATGCATTGATCTACCTATGTGTGGGTTAGGACCTTAACACTGTCTCTGTGTATATCATATCTCTGATTGATGTTTATTATTTATTTTGTTCATGACTTTCATAATATTGATGATCACTTAGAGAACATTAATACTATTTCAATAGGAATAAAATTGTTTAAGCATAGTAACAACTGATTCACACCCCCCCCCCCTGCTCAGTTGTCCTAATATTTCCAATAGTATGTTTTCCCAACCAAAGATTTATACACTGAAGGAAATATCTCTGTAGATTTAAGATGTTAAAACACATCTCTACCCTAAAAAATAACTCATAATTTTCTACCAAGGAAAGTTCTCTAATACCACTTGTAATGTACCAAATCTATTATAATAGTTGAAAACATAAATATTGTAGAGAATAACAATAGAACAACATAATATATGAAACCACAACACCAAAATAATACCTTAATTGATAGGAACCAATGTTCACTTGCCTCTTAGAGGGGGAAACCAGTGCTCTATTACAATAATTCTCAAGACAAAACTTCTCATTCCCTTGACTCCTATTTATACTAAATCTATCTACCAAAAGAACAATCGAAAGGAAGATCTTCTAGAAGAGGAATCTTCTATTAGGCCTTTTTACACTTGACTTATTATTCCTTATTACTAGGCCTTATTAATATTGGCCTTTATTACATGGAAAATATATTATTCTACCTACGTGAGGGGTTATAGAGGTTAGGTCCCTAACACATTTTAAACCATTGTTCAATGTACTCTCGCAAGGGAGAAACCATTGCTTCATGCTTGATTTTGATATCAAACAACTCATATTGAATATCTATTAACTCAAAACTTAACTAATGAATTATATCTTCTTGCTCTTCACTTTTATTTACATAATGAACTAACCATTTCTCAACTTCCTTTTCCGAGAGTTCAGTTAGGTTGTCAAATTCATTAGCCCTTGAAGTTTTCAGATCTTGTAGTTGTTCTTGTAATTTATCCTTTGTAAGTAATATATATTCCATTATCAAATGTGGGACCTCTAATTATTTAGTTAAATCAACAATTTTAAGAAACAAATCACTTCTCTTTGAATTTATAGCATCACACTCAACCATCATCTCTCGCAAACATTCGATTCTCCTTAACCAACATGCGTTGATTTGTTTAGGTCGGAACTTTGAGGGATGGTTTTTTCCCTCCTGTGGACTTTGTTCATATTTGATATTCTGGTCATAAAGGTGTTGGAAACTTCTTTTTAAAAATGCTCATGATTCTCTAAATCCTTTTGGATATATTCTTTTTTATTTGAAATCTTTGTTGAGATACTAGTTGAACTATTTTTCAGTTCCCAAATGTCAAGAATTAAAGTGAGCCTCTTTTTAATATTATCTCCTACATACTTTTTAATAGTTGTCAACAAGATTGAATTCCATTTTAATCTTGGGATTGATTTCAGTGTATTCTTAAAAATATTAAGTGGTCCAATAGTAGAAATAGGTTCGATGAAAAAAGGTTTGGGGAGAATAGCATCTTCTAACTCTTTTATTTTTTTCTTCAAAACAAGGTTCTCCTTTTCTTTTTCATTAATATAATATTTCAAGTCATCCCCTGTGGCTTGATGGAATTCCAAAACCTTAGAAGGTTTCACTCCTACAATGTCTATTTCTTAGTTCCATTTTTTTTGCAACTTTTTTTGTTTTTCATATTAACCTTCTCAATTTGCAATTTCTCTGAATTTCAATTAAAGGAAGCATGGTGTAAGGTGAATAATTCTTCCTCAAAAACCATTGTCTCTTCACAAGCCAGTTCCTCTTCTACTGTTATACTTTCAATTATTCATTATTCATCCCAATCTGGCTCTCCAATCACAACATCAACTTCCATATCCTAGAAATTGACTTCGCACTCTTGTACTTCCTGAATTTATTTTTCAACAGATTAGATTTTTATTTTCATACTCACTGCGACTGTATGTGATTTTTTCATGACCTTTTTAGGAGGATATTTATGTCCTCCATCACTAGAGCTCCCAAAAATAGACTTTCTTTGTTATGGATTGTTTCCATGAGATTTTCTCCTTGTTAAAGAACTTAACTAAGAAATGTGGGGTGATCCTGGGTTACCACTTGTTGTGGTTCACCCTCTTTCTCTATATTGGTCATTTGTGTTAACCAGAGAAGAAATATCTCGTGGTGTTTTTCAAGGGGATATTCTCAAGGGTTTTGGATATCCCCTCCTCCTTCATTCAATTGGTTTGACTTGGTAAAATATGAGCCATAACCAATTGTGAACATGTGAGTCATGAACAAGCCATTAGGGTCAAAGCCTTGGACTTCATGCATTTCTCATATTTTTAAATGATTAAAATAAACAAAAAATTCATCTAAGTGAGAGAGGTGCTTGATAATGATCTCTCCAACTTTCGAAGGTAATGGAATGAATTGATTCTTTCATTTTTCATTAAAAAATTGGGCCCAAAATATATACTATATCCATAATTCAACTGTAAATAATTTATCAGAAACATAATGAGGGAGAAAAATTGGTTTTCCCTAAAACCCATAGAGTTTGATATCGTTAAATGTGTCTTGTACCTCAAAAACTTACTTTCCATCAAGAAAGACTATATATTCTTTTTGGAATCCATGAGTGGAAGAACCATGAATCATCCTTTGAACGTGGATAAGGAAGCACTATGTACTTGGTAAAAATTATATGGAGCCTCATGTCTCCAGAGTGATGGATACCAAAACTATATTGTATCCTTGTTATAATTCATGCTTCTTGACTGTGGTAAATCCTCAAATACATGGAAATAAACTATGGCATAAATTAGATAAGTAATGTAGAACTTCTTTGTTTTATGGAAATTTACGAATTGAAATGAAACCTCATTTGAAATAATAGGAGCCCAACAAAAAATGGCATATTTATGAACAAAACAATGTAGAAAATATAAAACATATTTTGGAACAAAAGTTGTGTAATTTTGTCCAACAATCTTGGAAAATAGCCATGCAAATTCCTTATATGGGTATTTCAGTGAGCGTAGATCAATTTGAGAAGAGATCCCAAAAACAATTGATGGATCTATAAGAAAACTATCCAAGAGGTCTGCTCCTCGATGATGGACCTTTATGAAGGCCTTAGATTCAAAACCTTTAAAAATATTATTGGGTTATAGAAGTCGAAACATTTTTTTAAACTGTAGGCATGAGGGAGATTAGTGTCTTTTCCTCGAGTTGAATTATCCTTTTCTTAGTACTAAACTTATCTACACACCATAAAACCAATTCCTTGAAGTCAAATACCTCTGGAATGCACCCAACTTGTTCTATTTAGGAATTCCATACTTTTTTTAAGCTTCTCTCCTTGAGTAAGAGTCCCAAATACCACTTAAAATATTTAGACCACTGTAAATCATGATTTTTACGTCCCAAAGTGTTAATAGTATCTCTACAGTATAGATCCTTTCTCTTAGTTGACATACTTTGTTTAGATTAATCAAGTAAATAGGTGGTGGTATTTTTGAAGTAATATCCATTACAACGAGGATTAAATAATTATCGAATTCAATTACTTCATAAATGTCAATTACTGATTAGATTTGTATTTATAGCGGAGATTTTACAAAAAATTGTGTCACATAAATAAGGGTTTTAATTCCCTTAACAAAATCACTTTGTAGCTACGTCACCCTTTTTCTGTAGCTATGTCACTCTCTCAGACTTGTGCACCTAGCGTCTTATAAATACAAGTTGTTCCCCCCAGTAATTAGGTCAGGGCCGACCTGTCCAATTTATCTTTCTATTTTACATTTGACTTGTCAAGGCACAATAGGGACGACTTTTACAAAGGCACAATAGGGTCGAATTAAAAAATACAACATAATATTATTCTTTAGGGTTTTTTATTGGTCAAATAAAATATGAATATAATAATAATATCATTCAAAGATACTCAAACTTCAACACTCGCTCTTATAAAGGAAGGTATTCTTCAGGCATGAACATCACAATTGCTTCTGCTCTTCTGTACACTTGACCATTGACTTGTTGAATTTCCACGAATATATATTGAAGAAGTTTTGTAACCATGTCAGAATTAAGGGTCTCATCATCCATCAAGGATTTATTTCATCACAGGACTTTCACTCGCCAACTCACACAAATGTTGTCATCTAGTTCCATAATGAACTAGTAACCTCTAGTTGGCACACCAGGAAACTGGTCCACAATGATCAGGCATCTAATCACAAGGATTAGGCGATGTAGTGCGCAAACACTACCCATCTAGCCCAACGCTAGGAAACACCTCCAACCACATAGGTTGGCCACCACCTTAAAATTTGGGTAACTAACTAGCTCTGAAGGCATGGCATATACTAACCTTGTGAGAGGTCATGTTGATTGGTGCCATAGTCAGTAAATTTGCATACCATAATTTTTCACTGGAGTAGAAATCTACGTACCCGAATTTTTCACTGGAGTATAAATAACTCAACATACTAGGATTTATCACTAGAGTATACATCTGTGTACCATAATTTATCACTGGAGTAGCATTAAATCAACATACCAGGCTTTATCACTGGAGTAGCCATCTACGTACCAGGATTTATCACTAGAGTAGAAATATATTGGCGTACCAAGATTTATCACTGGAGTAGAAATAAATCGGCGTACCATGATTTATCACTAGAGAAGCCATATACGTACCATGATTTATCATTGGAGTAGGAGTAACTCGGTGTACCTGACTTTTTCACTGGAGTAGTCATAACATGCTTGTGAATGACTACCCATTACTTATGCCACATGCTGAAGTTGCTACCCTGGATCACAGTTGTAACTCATCACTCCCTTTTACTAGGGACATCCTTCTGGACCAGACCAAGCTTATCTATGAAGTACACAAAATTCACTTTTGACAAAGGCTTGGTAAACACGTCAGCTATTTGCTCATGTGTAATGACATATTGGAGCTCCATTGCTCCCCTTTGTACCATATATTTGATATAATGGTACCTGATATTGATGTTCTTGGACTTGTCATGGAATATTGGGTTCTCTATCAACTTCACACAAATCTAGTTGGCACACCAGATACAAGTCACATCTAACTCGAGATCAAACAATCCTACAAGTAGCTTCTGAAGCCACACTACTTCCCTGCTAGCTGAACAAGCTGCTATATACTCTGGTTCAACTGTACTGAGCGCCACACTATTCTTCTTCCTACTTAACCATGAGCTCATAGTTGATCCCATACTAAAGAAAAATCCAGATGTAATCTTCTTATTTGCAACACTACTGGCCCAATCTGAACTAGTAAATCCTTGCAGTCGTATCTCACGATCTGAAGAATATCTGAGTCCATAATCAATTGTATGCTTCAGGTACCTCATCACATGTTTTCTTGCAACCAAGTGAACACTTCTCGGGTCAATCATAAGTTGACTCAATGTGTTCACCATAAAACATATATATGGCCTTGTTTATGTTCAATACATCAATGAACCAATCATTTGTCTATACATGGTGGTATCCACTGTCTCTAAAGATGTATCATTCAACAAATTCATATTTTTCACCATCAGTGTGGGCATGGCCTTGCAATCCATCATTTTGAATCTCTTCAGAATCTCAAAAACATATTTTCCTTGATTAAGGAAAATCTCACTCATTCTTTGTGATACCTCGAGACCTAGAAATTTATGCATCATGCCTAGGTGTTTCATCTCAAACTCTGCAACAATCTTCCTCTTACTATTAGTGATGTGCTTCTCTTCTCCTATTAAAAACATGTCATCCACATACAACAATAGTATCACTGGTCCACCATCCAAACCCTTGAAGTATAGGTTGGAGTCTGTTGTACTCTTGGTAAATCTCATGCTCATCGAGAAGTTGTCAATTCTATCGTACCATGATCTGTGTGCTTTCTTTAACCCATACAAGGATTTCTTCAATATGCACACATGTGTCTAACTGTCATGTGTCTTGAAACCTTGTGGATGCTCCACATACACTTATTCTTATATTAAACCATTTAGAAAAGTTCTCTTCATGTCCATAGGGTGTACCTTCCACTTATTTACTGCAACTAATGCAAATATAGTTCTAATCAAAGTGTATCTTTCCATAGGAGAAAATGTCTCCTCATACTCTGTTCCTTCTTTCTGGGAGAAAACATGTGCCGCAAATATTTCCTTGTACTTCTCACTACTTCTATCTATTGAATGCTTCGTCTTGTAAATCTACTTGGAACTTACAATTGTCTTCTCTTTCAGTCTTGGAACCACATCCCAAACATCATTCTCTACAATGGAATGGTACTCTTCCACCATGACATCCTTCCAATGTTCTCTCTTCTTTGCATCCTCTTCATAACTGGTAGGCTCAACATAAATGATGTCACTTAGAAATGCCACATATCTAGAGTAAGGTGATGTCCTCTTGCTCTCTCTGAAGGATCCATCTAGAGAACCATACTTCTCTGCATCTTGAATTATTTCTTGAGCCCAATATGGTCTTCTCTTATTGGTATTCATCTCTCGAGATGAATCTGCATGTATCTATGGTTCTTCCATAAAATGATCTTATAGTACAACATCATCACCTGTATATGTATCTGTAACTCTCAGAGATTCACTATCAGCATCATGAACCTCATCTAAATGATATTATCTCAATCTAATGAAAGTTATATCCTCATCGAAGGTGAAATATCTGCTAGTCTCAATCCGACGGTGACCAGGGATGTAAACTCTATATTCCTTCGATGTCTCACTATATCCAAAAAATATACCCTTCTTTCCTGAAGGGTCCAACTTCGATATCTTGTCCTTGGGGACATGCACATATATTGGACAACCAAATATCCTCAGGGGGATGACCTCTGGATTTTCACCTGTAAACATCTCTTTTGGTTTCTTGTTCCCAAGTTTTTTGTGGGGAGTTTTGTTCTGCAAATACACAATGGTCCTGGATACCTCTACCCATAGATGCATCTCTAAGTCTTTATCATGAATCATGGCCTTCATTTCTTCCATTATTGCACAATTATTTCTTTCTTCCACACCATTATGTTGAGGATTGTAGGGAGTAGAGATCTCCCTCTTAATCCCAACTTCCTTACAGAATGACTTGAATTCATCTGATGTGAATTCACCTCCATTATCTGACCTTAGTGTTTTTATCTTATTTTTAGAGAAGTTCTCAACAAGTTCCTTGAACTCTTTGAACTTGTTGAACACTTCATTTTTAGCGTTCAAAAAGTAAATCCAAGTTTTACATGAGAAATCATCAATAAATGAAACATAGTATACATACTTTCTAAGTGAAGCGGTCGGCATTGATCCAGACACGTCTAAATCTATAATGTCCAAGACTCCCTTAGCATTTTTATCACTACTTGGAAATGGTTTCTTCATGTTCTTTCCTTGTGCACATCCCTTGCATATTCCTTCATGGTCTACTTGGATTTCTAGAAATCTTGTCACCATCTTACTCACGATCGGTAGGGATTTGTAGTGTATATGAGAAAACCTCCTATGCCATAGTTCACTTAGAGTAACGGTACTATGTACTAGCATTGAAACTGAGTGTCCCTTTAACCTGTAAAATCCTCCTTCTTGGAAACCAATCACTACAACATCATCAATAGATTTTCCTCTAGACCACATAAGGATTTCTCCATCAATGAAAGTAACTATGAATCCTTTCTCATCTAAATTTGAGATAGAAAGTATATTCTTCTTTAAACCAGGTACATACAACACATCCTTCATATTCATAGGTTTTCTAGAGACTAACTTGTAGGATGATTCTCCTACTCCTTTAATGGGATATTGATAGTCATCACCTAGTTTCACCTTGTGAGGTGAATCTTTCTAAACTATATCTGAGAGAGATTCCTTATAACTAGTCATGTGCTTAGAAGCACCACTATCAATAATCCATGTGTCACTTCCAGGAGTGATTGTACCTGTAAGAGCTGATATCAATACATATTCTTCACTTGAGTCTTCTTCTTTGGTTTTCTCATGATCATGTTCATCATCTTCTATGGCATGAGCATAATGTATTTTATACTTTCCTTTTATGAGTTGACATTTGGAGTTGGGACAGTTTATGGCAATGTGTCCCATCTTATGAAAAATGAAGCATATGTAAATTGAAAGTCCTTCGTGAACTTTTGAGTCTTTTGTAATCCATGAGGTTTCTTATTTGAGTGAAATTCCTTCTCGCTGTTTCCTTTTCTGGTATGTGTTGTTAGGGATCGATCTTCTTCATCGCCTAGTTTCTCTTATCTTGTTTCCAATCTGGCTTCTTCCTGAGTACAATCCTCCCATTCTGCTAAACCTTTTTATCCTTCTTCTTGAAAATATACCCTGAATGAATGATTCCCACTATATGGGTATACCATTCAATGTAGTCATTACTAACTTGGCTTCTTCGATTGTGTCTCCAATGGCTTCAAGTTGTTCTTTGATTTGAGATACTCTTGTGAAGTATGATTGTATAGTTTCTGAACTTTGCATCTTCACATTCTTGAGTTGTGTTCTCAAGGTTATCTTCTGATTGATATTCTTTCCTTCTTACAATCGGGATAAGGCATCAAACATTTTCCTGGGAGTTGTTAATGATGAGACACGGGGGTTCAAATGATCCTTGATGGAATCGACAATGATTCTCTTTGACTTCACTAGGTTCTTTTTGTACTTTTCTTTGGCCTCATCTTCATTAGGTTCCAGAACTTCTTATTTTATGAAATCTTCTAGATCGTTCTCCTCTAGAATGAGCATCACTCTGTACTTCCATGCTTAGAAGTTATCAACACCTTCAAGCTTCTCATCAAGATTGGTACTAGGTTCCATCTTGTGCTCAAAAAATACAATAAAGAGATACAACTTTTCAAATAAAGGTTTTTGTACTTACCAGAGTGTTATGCCAAGGTGATTAGTTCCAGCTTCAATTTTGTGGTTGTCAAGACGTCTTGAACTAGGGTTTATGAGAAACCCTAATTTTTGAAAATATGAATTTTGGAATTTTTCTCCGAGGGATAGGTTTGCTATCCTAATTTGAGTTCCTTAGTGGTCTTAATTTGACCAACGTCCTTCAAAAACGGGTGAAAAAACCTTCTGGGGTTTTGTCCAGTTGCAACACTAGTTGCAATTTACAAAACTTTGTTAAACTAAGAATCTAATACCAAGGAAATATGTGTTAGGGTTAGGAGAGGATCCTTATGGTCTTATATTCCCCAGTGAGCTCTTCTAAACTATGAAAATGGCTTCTTTCAGGCCCGCTCTGAAACCATGTTAAAATTCTTCTTAAGCAGTTAAGTGTGTATAGTATTATTTAGCTTTAGTCTATTAAAACAATAAGTGCATGCATAAGGATTATTGAAATAAATAAATCCACAATATACAAAATATTTATCCTAGGAAACCCTTGATGGGTAGAAAACCCCGTAAATATTCTTCAATATAGATTCTTCAACAAGTAAAATGTCTCTCTCAAGAAAGATCTCACCAAAACAGAAGATCGACTAGAAACCCTAACCAGGATATAGTAGTGCACTACTAGACCAAGATAATCCTTCAATATATAACTAAAAAATTTAACAAACTTCCTTTATAACTACATCACCCTTCTTCTGTAGATGTGTAACTCTCTCATAATTGCACACTTTTGTGAGAGA
Source organism: Picea engelmannii (assembly GCA_009831015.1). Taxonomy (NCBI): domain Eukaryota; kingdom Viridiplantae; phylum Streptophyta; class Pinopsida; order Pinales; family Pinaceae; genus Picea; species Picea engelmannii. The sequence goes on along the minus strand of ML798658.1, from coordinate 61,714 downwards.
TATTTTTGTGTGTCTTCACCAAATGAGGCACCAAGCCTCTTATAAATACAAGTTGTGCCCCCAAATAATTAGGTCAGGTCCAACTTGTCCACTTTATCTTTCTATTTTACATTTGAATTTTCAAGGAACAATAGGGACGACTTAACAAATATAACATAATATTATTCTTTAGGGTTTTGTCTTGGTCAAATACAATACGAATATAATGATAATATATTTAGAAGCTACTCAAACTTCAACAACATTATGTGGAAGTGCGGGTCCATTTTGCATGATGTGGAAGTGTAGATCCATTTTGGAGGATGTGGAACTACGGGTTGTAGGTTTGCGAACTTATGGTAATAAATTTTCCACACAACTTGAAAAATTGGCTAAGTATGGGTTTGCAAATTAGAGTAATGTGGGTGTATGTTAATGCATGGTCATGTGGAATTGAAAAAGTGACTAAGTATTATATTTGCAAGCATGTGGGTATGCGGGCTTGTGGACTTGCAGGTTTGTAATGGTAAGAGAGGTCTTCCCGTAACCTGTAATTACAAGAAAATGACTAAGTGTGGGATGTATAAAATATGTATATATTTCACCAATGCTCTAGAAAATTGATGAGTGAATATTGATTAACATCTTTCTCAATGTATGGGAACAAGGAGTATTTTGTCTAGTTCTTGATATCCAATTTCACAGATTTTAGCTTATGTTCCCATATGTTCATTGAAGAGCCCATGATCTAGATGTGCCAATATTTTTCAATGACTTACATTTCTTTCATGTCCTACATCCAGAAGGAGATAAATCTAAAAGTAACAGGAACATAGTCAGGAAAATCCTCTAGAACCATCATGATTGACTTATGATCATAAATGGAAGAAGGGATTATCTTTGAGGTAATGAGATAGTCTTGAGATAAAATGTCATTGTGAACCAAAAATCGATCTAACCTTGTCATTCTGTGCCTAGGGATAGTCCTTTTGATTGACTAGGTGAATTTCCCTTTGGATGGGTTGACTTCCACAATATCCCATTTAGAGACAAAATATTCCAATTTTTTCGTAAATGCGTTCCATACAATATTACTGCCTCTTTTTTCCTTTCTATGTAGAACAGCATTAAAGTCTCCGCATAATATGTTATTATGAGATTATTCTAAATTGTGGAGAGATAAAAGTGAGTTCCAATATACTTATTTTTCTTTACAAGCTATCAACATGTACACATTGAAGAGATTAAACATTTTCCTAGTTTGAATATGAACAAAACTAGCTAGAATCCAGTGTTGGTTATTGAAAGAATTGAAGAGCTACAAGAGGAGCTATTACAAACTATGCATGGCCCTATTGAAGCTCCCCAAGAACTTAACTTTGTTCCCTCACTTGCATGCCACTATTTTTTCATATTACGAGTGATTTGTAAGCTTCCATGTTTATCTCTCGGGGAAAAAGGATTTGAGGGTTCTTTTAGAGAATGATTCCCCTCAATTCTTCCTCTTTGTACTTACTGCCTAATTCTTTCTAGTTCTAGGAGATAATATTCATTATTTAAATTGTGTTTTAGGTGCATTGCCCTGAGATGGTATTGAAGCTCCTAGATTTCTTATTATTTTGAAACCCATCACAATAGTCATGTTCAAGGTTGATTGATTTCCTATCACCGTGTCTCTAGTTGTATATTCTTCCCTTCCTATTCTAGCTAAATTTATTATAGGTTTCTTTGGTAGCCCCTATTCAATTCAACTTCCTCTTTTTCTCCTTCCTTTTGTTGTTGGGTCTTATTCCTACTATGCATACCTAAATCTATGTTGGATTTCTCAGTTATCTATTCAATATATTCATCCTATCCAACTGGAAACACTCAACATATGTTGGGGTTTTTTCTTTAGGGAAATCCTTGGGAATTTTTTTGACATAAGGCTCAACTGACGAGCTCAAAGATTCCAAGCCCTACCTCCTCCGAAGAAAAAAATTCTCCTCCCGATAGAGAACTCCAAAAATATTTGACTTGGATGGTGAGGATACTATTATAACTTTCATTGGCATCCCATGCTTTGATGTTCCCATCTAATTGTTTTTAGGAGGATTCAAATTTAGAGATCCTGAACTTGTCACTTGTTGTGAAGCTCATGGGGCATATTTTGGATTTTGTTTTTCTACTGATTTTTTAGGGTTCATATTTATCTTAATTGTCTACCTTTGATCCTCTTTTTTCCTAAACCGAAAGGGCAGATTGGGGGTTATTCTTGCAATCTTTTGTGAAATGGTCATATTCATGGAAAACCTTGCACTTAAAGGGAAGTTGTTCATAGTCCAATGGTTTATCATGTTTCTAGTTATCTAGAGTCAGCATGATTGCTTTAGGGAGCCCTTTTTCCATCTATACTTCTACACAATTTGTGACACAAGTGAACATCCATTCCTTTGGATTGGTCCTATCTAAATATCTCCTAAGAGTGTTTCCAATACACGAAAGAGTGTCATAATTTCAACAGTGAAGTGGTAGGTGTGGAAGCTGAACCCATACTAGACCTGTAAAAGGAATTTCATATTCTGGATTAAAATCAGGAGTCCGTCAGTTTAAGTACATTCTTTGAGTGCTAAAAAATAAAATCCCACTCTTGAAGATTAAATCCCTATATTCCTTAGTTTTAAAGAGGAAGGCATAGAAGCCTCTCCCACAAAAGAAATGAGTTAGATTTCCCTTCATTTAACACTTTCTAGCTTCATTAAATCCAATTTTCCATTACTTTGGGTGACAACATTACACCTATGAACTGACCAATTATACCTCTTTCTACCATTGAAAAAGCCATTTTATATGAGGTCGTTTCAGGAATAGGGATCTTTAGAATGTTTTCTAATCTTTTTAAAACATGGTTGGTTGTGACTTGGTTGATTTCCACATAGTTGAAACAAACACATAAAAGGTGACAACCTCCTAATCTTGAGGGGGTATAGATCTCCCTTTAGGATTCAAATCCATTATGGGTCAAAGAAAAATAGGTGGCCAACTAGGGTTTGTAGAAGCACTCTCTTAAATTTGAATTTGAAGGATATGGGGGTGGGCTTTGGTCCACTTATGTGTGCACATATCATGAGACAATTTAATATAATTTCTCTAGATGCAATCACACATTTGACTACTACCTCAAAGTGACCCATGAATCCAGATAAATCCCTCATGGGAATGAACATTTCTCAATGGTGAAAAAACCCTTACTTTCCACCATTGAATCCAACCCCTTTAGACTAGGCATTCTATTATTTTAAACATTAAATAATATCCATTAATTTCTTAGTTAAAAAATTGATAATTAATAATTTTTAATGAAGATACTCCATAAATTTATATGAACATTAAATTAATTAACAATTTATTAACTTGTATAACCTTAAAATTAAAGCAGGAAAAATTGTAACACTTGGTACACCTCACAAAAATAAATAATATTTATTTTTAAATATATAAACATGCATGTATGGCCATGAAGTCATTAGAGTGCACTTTACGTAAATAGTGTTTATAACGATATAAATCATGTTTGGTCAATTTGGATGCACTTCATATAACTTTGTAAATATGTTTAGTTATAAAAATCTATAAATATGTTTATTTATAAAAATGTATAGTTATATATGGGTTTGGTCAATTGGATGCACTTCACGTAACTTTTAATTAAATAAATATTTATTTATAAATAAAGGGATGCAAACGGTGTCTTAAGCACACTTTTATTTTTGGAATTGTTGTGGATTTCCATGGCACAAAGGGCTTATGATAATTTGGATCATGAGTGATATTGATATTATCTTTCTATTTGAAACTTGCGAGCATGAGGAGTCTAAGGTCCCTAACATAAAAGGATTTATTTTGTGGTCGGCATGGAACAAAAAATCCCACCGTAGAGGGATAGGAGGCATAGCTTGTTATATTAGAAAGAGCATTTCTCCTCACATTCAACTTCATAAGATTGACCCTCTCAATCAATACATTTGGATAGAAATTTTAGACACCAATGCTAAGAAGATGTATATAGAAATTTATTATTTTGCACCTATTAATTATACTTTTTATAAGAAAAACAATCTAGATAACAATTGTCCCTATAATAATTTAGAAAAAGATATTTATAGTTTGAAAAATGAAGGTAATATCCTCATACTAGGAGACTTTAATGCTAGGACTGTAACTAAACAACCTACTCTTTTAAGTAATGACTCTAACCATAATCCTTTATGGCTAGATGAGGACCTTGTTTTATCTAATAGCTACAAAAGAAGCATTGAATACCTAATTGATAATTTGTTTGGTACTGAGTTGGTCAAGCTTTGCAACTCCCAAGGTCTAATAATTTGAAATGGAGTAATGAAGTGGCCAAACTCCAACCAGATGACTTGTAATAATGGGCTAGGTAGTAGTGTTGCAGATTATGTGATATCTGATATGCCCATTTCCAACCAAATAATAACTTTTGACCTTTTAAATGACCATGAGCCTGACTCCGATCATAAACCTTTAATCCTAACTCTAAACTTTTCCATGCATAGGAGCGCCATTGAAGAGAATTCTAATAATCAAAGGAATTTGCGCTTTGACAAAAGTAAAGTTGACATTTTCTTAAAGGATTTAAATAGTAAATTAAATCTCCTAACTTATAAGGACAACATTGAAGAACTCTATCATAATTTTACAACTACCCTTTCCACTTCTATTAACAAGTTCTCTTTCGAGGTGTCCTATAAAAAGAATAATAGCACATATGATAAAGACTATAAAATTGCTAGTAAATCCATTCGAGATGCTTCTAACGATTCCTTAAAACTCTATAAGATCAATACGTACAAATCCCTAATTAAAAGGGAAAAATGCACTATATCAATAAAATGAAAAAGCAACTTTCACAACTATATAAGATGGATCCTAAGAGGTTATGGAGACAAATTATAAACCGCAATACTAAAGAAAATAATAGGATTCCCTTAAGGGACTGGAATTCCTACCTTAAAAGTCTTTACGAGTTCCCTAATGCCATGGACACCATTCCTATTTTTCGTACAAAGGAAGAAGTTTTTTCTTTAGATGACATAGAATTCAGGGTTAAGTTGCTTGCAAATGGGAAAGCTAAGGACATTGACGGCTACCAAGATGAAATTTTTAAAATCGGAGGGCCAATCCTTATCCCTCACATACACAAGCTCTTTAATTTAGCAATCAAGAAGGGCTTCCCTAAACCCTAGACACAAAGCCTCATTGTTCCTATTTTTAAAAATGGGGATAGAAACATTCCCTCTAACTATAGCACCATTATGATTAGCTCGATTTTAGCCAAGCTTTATGGAATTATTTTGGAAAAGAAGATTATCCTTTGGCTAGAAAGTCAGGATAAAAGGGATAAAGGTTAGGTCATGTTTATGAGATATCATTCAACTGTGGACCAACTTGTTACCTTTAGGATCATTGTAGAGGAGTTCCGCAATAGTAAAACCAATCTTTTTTGTTGTTTTGTTGACTTTAGAAAAAAATTTGACATGGTTCCTAGGAAAAACCTTTGGAATAGGTTGGAAGAGATAAAATTTCCTCTCGAGTTGAAGGATTCTACAATAAGGATGCATGAGAATGTTATTGCTAAGTTTAAAAAAACTAAGGGCTGGTCAAAAGAGATTAACTGTAATATCAAAGTCAAACAAGGTTTGTCCCTTGTCTCCTACCCTTTTTGGCATATACATTGACAAGTTAGAAGATTGGTTGGAAAAAGAAAGTTGTGTCGGTCCTACTCTCACTAGTATAGTCATCAATCTTCTTCTTTATGCTGATGATATTGTTCTTATGGAAAGGAGTCCCCATGATCTTGAAAACCAACTAAGAATCCTCAAGGAGTTTTTCTCTAATATGGATATCACTGTTAATAATGATAAGACTAAGGTCGTGATTATTCAATCCAATAGGATCCCTTATGATACGTTCATATATGAAAAAAACAACTTGGAGGAAGTGACTTCATACAAATATCTTAGAATTGATATTCACCACAAGCTCAATTGGAATTATAGCATTCAGAAAAGGATTATTGGGGGATGGAAATATTGTTATGAGCTTGAAAACAATTGTAAATCAGGTGATCTTTGGAGTTTGGATAAGAAGAAACTCCTCTTTGAGACTCTTGTTACACCTATTATTCTATATGGATGTAAAGTATGGGGATGTAGTATCTCTCATGAATCCTAGAGAAAGATAGAGCAAATACGAAAGAATTTAATAACGTTTAATATCAAAATTAAAGGAAATACGCCCTATCCTATCCTCCTCATAGAAACAACCCTCTCCCCCATTGAGACAGTGATTTTATACGAGAAACCCTCAACCGAGAAAACCTTTCTTATATTCATTATCGAATTTAACCATTCACCATACAATATATACAATCTTTTTAGGTATTTCATAGATACCAAAACCCTAATCCCTTAATCTAGTATTAAATTAGTAAACCACTAAAAATAGCAAAAATCACCCAAAAAAAAAAAAANGCGCGTAACCAGGGGGGGCATACCTACCCCCCCCTAGGACCCCCCTAAGAAAGCAGCTGGCACACACGACACAAAAAAAATACTATAGGGATCTTCAGACGCAGTTGTCGAACCTGATGCACCCACACACACACATGCAAAGAATATAACACATACCCAACGTTCTCCCACTTGTTGTTTTCTTTGCATCCAGGGATCTAAGGGATTATATAGTCAACAATCCATGGCAACAATGCCCATTGTTACTCTACGCCAAGAGAAATTTTATGTGCTCACAGACTTTGTTAATGAAACTGCAACATTCTTCAAAGTGTCAATATTTTCTAGCAACACCTTCTTTTCCTCAACCATGTCTCTCACAAAATGATATTGAACATCAATATGCTTTCTCTTCGAATGATAAGTTGGGTTCTTTTCCAGGAATATGTCACTCTAACTCTCACAATCTAATCTAACTGCTTGTTGTACCAACCCAATATCTGAACACAATCTTTGTAACCATACTTCTTCCTTGCTTGCATGAGTGGTTGCCATGTATTCAGCTTTTGTAGTTGAGAGTGCCACTACAGCCTGTCTTTTTCTCATCCAACTAATTGCTTCTCCAAATCGGTTAAACACATACCCACTTGTAGATCTTATGCGATCCAGATCTCCAGCGCAATCTGCATCAACAAATCCATGTATGTCCACCACTTTGTCCAATCCTGGTATTCCTTGGTAGCACAATCCATAATTGGTAGTGCCATGAAGATACCTGAAGACCCTCTTTACTGTTTTCCAATGCTCCTTCCCTGGTTTTGACATATACCTGCTCAAAAATCTCACTGCATGTGCAATGTCCGGTCTAGTACAGACCATTGCATACATCAAACTGCCAACTACACTGGCATATGGAACATGGGACATGTCCTCTTCTTCTTCCTGTGTCTTGGGACACTGATCTGCAGATAACTTTACACCTATAG
>ML798658.1:26347-40740 GCA_009831015.1 Picea engelmannii | reverse complement strand
TTGTTTGAAATTTTGATATAAACTATGTAAAAAAATTTAAAACGTTATTTATTTTAAAATAAATAAATATTTGTTTAATAAAAATATAGTATTTTATCAATTTCGCTATATTGTACAACTTTATAATTATGAAATTGAATTTAAGGACACTTTTATGATGTACACTTTATACAAATGGAAGAACTTGAAATTATGAAATGAAAGTTAGAGACACTTTCATGTACGCTTTATACACATGGAAGATGAAGGGAATCATGATATAAATTATGTACAAAATTTTAAAACGTTATTTATTTTAAAATAAATAAATATTTGTTTAATAAAAATATAGTATTTGATCAATTTCGTTATATTATACAAATTTATAATTATGAAATGGAATTTAAGGAAACTTTTATGATGTACACTTTATACAAATGGAAGAACTTGAAATTATGAAACGAAAGTTAGAGACACTTTCATGATGTACACTTTATATAAATGGAAGATGAAGGGAATCATGATTCTTATGACATATAATTAACAAGGGTTGCAGGGTAGCCTAGTCCCTGTAAGACATGTTTGTAATTGTCAAAACCACCAAAACTTGCTTAGTAAATTTAGAAATACGGTGATTATTTAAATCCATAACGAGACCGAATTATCTATTTTGTGGTAAACACTACAGAATTGCAGATAAAAGCAGTAATCATTTAAATCCATAATGAAACTAAACTTTAATGTGAATATAAAGACAATTTCAATGTTCATTTCCATAATCATGTTGGGATGCGGGGATCACTCATAACTGAAGATTTTTTGTACACTTCACTGAAGTCCAAAGTCCACACCAGGTCTTATCTCCATGGAAATAGAGCTAGCTTCCAACACCCATGTTGTTGGATTATAGCTTTCTATGATTCTTGGAACTCCTGGAACACCCAAATAAGTAAAACAAAGAGTAAGTTATATATACTTACATAATGGATTGCTTGCAACAAACAAGAACCAACTATCAAAAATTACCTAAAAATACTCTACCAGTCTTTCTGAATGGTAACCCAAAGGCCCTACATAGGTAACTTGAACTCCTCTTTTCATGAGGAGAAGCTACAATTTAATAACTCATTCATAGTTTAGAAATATTAATATCAATGACAAGTCTATTTTTGCTAACCTTCTGAGAGGATGTATCCTACTCCTCTACTTGTAGGTAGAACTATTATTTTCATGCTTGAGCTGTGTTGTTTGTGTCGAAATTTTACTGCACAAAGACAGTAATCTTAAATACTTTGAGTAAATGTAAATGTAAATAATTGAAATGTAAATGCAAATCTTTCTTTTAAATGTAAATAATTGAAATGTGTACATGTAAATCTTTATTATTTACTGAAAATATTTCCTCTTAGCCCACACATGTAACTCTGAATTCCACATTATCATATTTGATGTACAATACATCATTGTTGTTTGTAGAAGCAAGTATTTACTATAAATATTTCATCTTAGCCCAAATATGTAACTTTATAGTCTAGATTATCATCTTCGATTAATTATATTTACCTATAATATTGTCTATATCGAACCAGTCCTGTTTAAATGCACATAGATGTTGAGTGTCTCACTTGAATGTGGTAAAAATATGTTTTCCTTGCTTTGTTGTAGAGGAGATCAAACTTTCCATTAGTGAAATGGAAACTCTATACAATAATAGCAAGCCATAAACTGAACTTTCAACAATTGACCTCTGTCTTTTTCAAGAAAATATATTTTGCATATAATTACTTATAAATTACCTTGAATAATGTCCTTCTAGTTACTGTGTTATAACGTAATATCACATATATTACATGAGCTATTTTATTTTAACTTTTGTAACATTGTTGAATTTTTCCTCAGTGTGGTAATCAGATTGATTGATTCAGGCCATTATCCTCGGTTAGGTCAGGCTATCACTTACTGAGCTATAAGGGATGGCTATCCCTTAGTTGATAATTTTAAGGTTAGGGTGTGATTGATTAGGAATCTACATCTTTGATAAAAATAAGCGCATAGATGTGAATAAGAGCATGACTACAAGTTAAGCTACAAGTGTAAAAGGAAGGCAGGTAATGGCCTAAGAGTGGACATGAGGTGATAGCTAAAGCAGAGAGAGGAAATATTAAGGAAAATAGAAAATTATTCATTTCAACGTCGTCATGTTTCCTGACTCTGCTTTCCTTCAAAGAAGGACATCATTAAGGGAAGAAACATAACACTTACCTTAACAAAGCTAGGTTATAGGGCTATTGGTGGAGTTGTCCTTTAATTCACATTCATGCAAATTGCAAACTTTTCCTTTGAATTCTTCTGTATATTTGTACAAACACATTAGTAAAAATGATGGATCATAGCCCACCATAATCATTATTTCAACCAGCGTGACTAACCAAGCATATGAGGGTAAGAAATTGATTAGATGAATGGTGGATTTCGTTCAAGCATCATGAGACTGACAAACATTTTTGTCAAATCAAAACCAAACCACGGTCGGTCATTCACTGGATGTGCTCTCCCCATGAAAAAAATCAGATTAAAATGAAAAAAGGAAATAAGCGTGAGACTTTAAGACCACTAGATATTCGTCGACATGACATGGACAGAACTCGGCGATTGAAAAAACAAAGAAACCATAAATTAGTACATCACACATTAATCCAAGGAAATATTAGCAATCCATTACCTTTGAAGGCAAGATCAATTACATTCCACGCTCCAGTTTTGGTAGCGACCAATATCTACCCTGGTACAACCTTTGTACATAGCATTGAATTTTTTAGTAGGGTGGATATCGATTCGTTGTCGTTTTGGTAGGATAGGAGTATCACAACTTATATGGAAAGTCAGGAGGGATGGAATTTGACAGGAAAATCAACTAATTTGTTATAAAAACGTTCATAAATATTTTATATAACCTTCATCATTAAAGTTAAAATTGTCCAAATAGACAATGGATTTGTTAAAACCACCTTTTTAAAACTCTCAAATTTGATCGCCTACTCAGTTTTGAAATTCCAACCCTAAAAGCGACAAGGCCTCATAATTGGAAATGAAAAAATATAAATTATGGTTGAAGTAATATAAAAAGCCATAGTTTTAATTATGAAAAATACCACTTATTTTAGTACAACTAATGTTAAATCAACACAAAAATTGTTAGTACAAATGATGTTAAATCAACACATGAATTCTATCCCAAAGAGGCAACCAGTAGTGCCTCCCTCTTGATCATATGTGTTGGTTTGGGCTTGAAATTGAAATAAGATGGGCACCATTCTAATAATTAAAAATCAATTCGCATATTATTACATGCAATATTTGCCTACTTTAGAAACAAATTAGTAGAAAACACGAGCACAAGACTAAACATTGGCTGACAAATCTATTTTATCTCACAGAAAGAGGCTCTGACTAGCCAACCTTGAAGAATAGAGTAGACGTAAGTACTTGACACACTGGATTCTATTCATATTCATGAATGGAATGCACCACACTTCCCTTGAGAGCGACCATCAGTTTTGTCAAATCAAACGAAACCAGACCACTGTCATTGACTCCATGGGCATGGCTCTCGCACGAAAGGAATCCATTGAGAAAAACCAAAAGAGAATAAGATGAAGACATTCAATCCTAATGATGGAGATAACCCATGTCAATATAGAAAATTTTAACACAAGTGATTATGAATCATTTACCTTAAGAAAAAATCTTTAACAACACCTTATATCAGCTAATGAGACATGAACCTAACTAGGTAAATAACATAGAAATCCGAGGTAAGCACCCTTGCAGCACAAGAAGAGTTAGAGGATCATTCTCCTATCTCTGAAATCAATCTCAATTACATTCCTTTCATTTTACTTCACTCTAATTAGGAATTTGACCGATCTAGTTGTGTTGTAAGCAAAGCTTCCTAGATGGAACTTGGACTTAAGGAAAATATATATATGCAAGATAAAACAAAAATTGTTGAACCAAATTTATTAAGCACAATAAAATGAATGCAGCTCCAAATATTTATCAAAGAAAGAACATCAAGAAGAGCCGACAAATCTATTTAGTAGCTGGGAGTTTACATATATTAGAATTGTAGATTAACTATGTAAATGTGTTCCTAGATGGGATGTGTACATTTGTATCTATTCCCACTATTCCTCTTCAGAGCTAAGGAGGGATACATACATAGATAGAGGACCACCTAGACTCCACACTACCAAAAAGAACCAATACAGGGACCTCGAGCTCTACTAGTATTAGCGAGTGAGTTAAGGTGGGGAGAGAAACTACCACTGGTCGGAAAATTGAATAGAACAAGGATGATCCATGCATCACTAGAAACTCTATCTCTCATAAAGAACATATTAAAAATGAAAATAAACTCGAGCATGGAAACATTACAAATCTAAACAGACTACTTATCCTAACTATGTTCTTAAAAAATAAATGCAATATTGATTTTAAATCTAAACCACTAATTCAAAATTTGACATATGTATCATGAACTTATTTTGGAGGTTGACATTTCTATTTATAACCTATTTTTATGATAACTAAAGAAAACATATGGAGAGGACCCATGCACATGCTTAGACTAGTATGCAATATCTTCACTGAGAGAAACTATGTGGCAAGGGTGCAGGAACCTGTTGAGACTAGTATGCAACCATCGGTCGGCCTGAATCGCAGCCACCTACGAGACGACAAGGTGGAGGATGTATCCCCTCAATCTTGGCAGTGAAAGGATTCTGACCATGCTATCATCAACATCCTAAACCACCTGACCAAGATATTTCCATTGTTCAATTTTGCAGAGCAAACAGACCTCGACCCGGTCTGGCAAGTGTAGTTCAAAGATCATATCGCTAGCTCCTAGATCTGCATAAGAGCGTTTTGGGCTAACTATTGTTTACCTGAAGTATCCAAATATTTTTTCAGTGTTTTTTTCTCTTTTAATTATCTATCTAGTGTAATACCAATTATCTTTTTTGGTTGGATTTCAAACACCAATTGTATTTTTTGGTTGAATTTCATTTCTTGTGCAGGTTCTTTTTTTATTTGCTTCAATATTTTCAGGTATAAGTTGTACAAGTCACATATCATTCATCTTACTTTTCTTCTCTTGCAAGTCCTTTTGAAGGTTGGATTTTGAATTAGGTTGCACAACATTGCTTGCAAAAATGCTAAAAAAAACCATGACTCACTCTACTTCTCACCTCATTTCTTTAGCTAACACATGTTTTATTATACATAGTTTAGTTTATTTTCAGTTTCTTGTGTGGATTTCCAAGTAGTTTTCCTTATTCATTTCAGTAAGTAGAATACTAAGAGTCGGGTTGGGAAATATTAGTAGATATTATTCTCTTTTGATAAACTCACAAGGTTCTCAAGAGTACAAACGTTGTAGTTCAGCCATTACTAGTGGGAATAGTGCCTATGAAAATCCCTTTTCGTAATCTTTACAGTTGTGGGGTTCATATTTGTAATGAAAAACAATACTCTTTGGATGCTTGTTATTCAAAATATAGGTGTACTTGAATCATTATTGTATAGAATGACAACTGGACCATCTTCGGGGATCTCCATAAAGGACTTCCCTGCCAAATCTCAAGTAGTCCAGTGTTTCATTCCGACGAAAAAATTATGGAGGCTTTGAATAGAGGAACCAAATATCTGTCGCGTCCATTCTGTCCCTATTGTACATGTTGCTATTGGTATAGTGGAGAGGAATAAATAGCTATAGTGGAAGGCAAGTATAAAAAGATCAATAGGAATGTTCGAGACACCATCTCTTATGTTGGTGGGATTCGATCTACATGGGGTTCCCTGCAAGGTATGGAACTGAGTAAACTATGAGTGCACAGTGAGTCTGTGGGAGTCTGTTTGGTTTACATGAGTACGTTGGGTTTGGGAGATGGGTAAAATTAGGTCCTAGGTAGTAGTGGTTGGTAGGGTTTGGGTAAGTTGATAATGAAGGATAGTTCTGTATTTTCTGAGATGGAAGAGATGCTAGTCGATCCTCTCCGAGAATAGGAGTAGGCATCTCAAATGATGGAAAATTATAAAGGAGATTCATATGAAACATTTTAAAGGATATTAGGTAGGAAAAAATCTAAACTAAAGGGTAGTTTGGGGAAGGAAGGTGATGGGTGGCATAATCTACTGGGTAACACATGGTAATGGGTATGCCTCTACAAATGGAATTCGATATGAAACATATTATCAATTGGACTGATATACCCACTTTAAACTATATTCACTGAGATAGCTTTGACATTCTAAAGGTGTGACCTTATGATATTTGCATAGGCCTGGTGGTGGGGATCTGGTTTGTTTGGATGTAAAATGGGGTATGCCTTCTCTTTAAAAATTCTATATATTTCTCCCTATTTCAAATTGTTCCTTGAATATTGTATGATGGGTCTTGGTTAGTAAGGGAGAAGGTTTATTTTTGTCAGTACATACTACTGCAAAGATTCATTTCTTAGATTGGATAGGCCGCCTGAATACTAAAGGAATTTCAATTCTTCATGTCAGTGGGTGGTCTGAGTTGGAAGAGATGCCAAGTATGGGAACATTGGTATCATTGGATGTGTTGGCGGTAGAGATATGTGACGGTTCGTGCAGTGGAGAAATCTTATATAACTATATATGAGCGAGTGTTTTGAATTAGAAGAGCTATCAAGTAACTATATATAGTGAGCTCTTTGAAATAGAAGAATGCTTTGAACTAGAAGAGCTTTCAGTATGGAAACAATGGTATCTTTGAAGGAGTACTGGAAACAAAATAGGTGGTATAAAAATACCTGCCATGAATTTGGAAGAGCACAAGAATCCACTATGCTCGAGACTATTGTTATTGTAAGTAGAAGTAGAGACTTGGAGACTATTGTTATTATAAGTAGAAGTAGAGACTTCATGAGTATACATTGCTATCATTAGCCTTTCTCTATGATGCTACTTAACCATATGTTTCAGATAGCCTTCTCTTTGATGTTTCTTATCATTATTCTTCTTTATGATGCTTCTTAACCAGATGTTTCAGATAGAAGTTAAGATGTTCCAACTACCCATGTTCACGTCTATGGCTTTGCTCCTAGTGTTGATATGTTATGGGTATGAGTTGTTTTATGAGAAGAATTGGGGCGGTATGGCTATCCTAGGAAGGCAGTGAGGAAATATAAGCATGGATATGGGAAGTCTATTCATGGCGATGGTCCAGTGTCAAAGCCAAGTAGCCATTGTTTGTCAGGGATTAACCCACGAAGCTATAAATAAAACATAACATAGGAACAACTAAAAAGATCATTGTATCATGGATTGTATCTAAAACTTCGGCTTAGAATAAAAAATTAGGCTATATCAAATTAGCTCAGCAATAACTTAGGCTATCTCAGAATAGCTCGGCAATAAGACTTCGATTTTTTTAGCGAATAAGATGTTAAATAAAATCGATTTAAATTATAAAAATATAATAACTATTTTTTTTCCCTATGTAGAAGTTTGGAAAGCGAAAAAAATATTAAAAGTCAAACGCAAAGTAATTGACAGTCAAATCCATATCAAATCCTAGAGTCCCTACTTGCATGGACTAATAATTAAATTAGAGAGGAGGCTATAGGACCATGATAATGCACTTCTAACTTTAGATAACATATAAATTATTGGCCATTCTTATAACATTGAAAATTGGGGTTTTCATTGAATATTTTTCTTAAGATTAAAAAATAGTTATGATCTATTGTTCAGGTATATTTATACTTAAGAATATGATAAAAAAATAATTTTATAAAATTTTATAAAAAACAAATTTATAAAATTTGATAAAATATTTTATTATACATTTACATTTCATATTTTTATAAATTAATGGGAGGAAGGTGTGAGGGGATATTTGTAGATACTTATAAATTGTTGTGAGGCCTTCAATTAGTCAAAAATAACCAGATAATACAATTGAGTATTGTTGGGGACTCAAAAAAACATTATTAGATATTTTGTGATGGGATCCTCCCCAAAGGATGTGGGTTTTCTAATCATCATTAGTTATACCAAAAATGTGATCAAGGATTTATTGTCTCCTTCCTTTCTTCATGTTCTTCGGTAAATGAATGTGTAAATGGATGCAATGGCTAACAAAGCCATTGGAATGGGGCCACACACTCTTGGTTAGACGAGGATTATCAATTTTTACCCCCCCCCCACAATGTTCATCATCTACCAAGCCAAGGATGGGGCCCACGTGGTTATTATGGGCGTGGAGATTTCATGTAGTTGGACACGTATTAGTTTTTTCTCATTTAATATGGGAGCAGGTAATTTTTCCCCTAAGTACTATGATTTACGTTGGATAGAGGACTTCTGTAGAGTTCAAAGGCATATTCATATCGGGAGATGGGATGTCTTCATGTGGGAAGTTCTCCTTGGTTGGTTTCTAGGATTAGAGTAAAGGGTGATGTCCTTCTCTGGGAAGATTATAGTCATGTTGGAAATTGCTCATAAATATGGCACACATGGAGAGGGAATGTGTAGCTCAAATTACATGAGAACCTATGAGAGAAATTACAATCCCGGGTTGGTGATAAGAAATTGCAACATGAATGCGTCAATTTGGAATGATTTGGGATGTATATGATCAGGTTGGAAGAACATGGAAATGACAAGGAGGATGATTTTGGTTATCATTCTTTTTCATGGCTTGGACATATGGTGTGTGGATATGATAGTTCGGTGTTAGTTTACCCCTTGCAATGAAGTGAAAGGCTCCTAGATAGGCCTTATGGTAGTATTCTTTGGAATGGTTTTCATTATCCAAGAGTCATAGCTTTTTGTTGTTTCCTTTCTCTGTTTATTATTTTTTGTTGCCAGCTCATAGAACCTTCCCTTTGATTGGTGTTTTCTTTTTCTCATTTCGACTTAATGGAAGTGAGTACAAGGAAGTGACAACATGGGGTGACATTGGAAGCAAATAAGTTGGCCACCCTGCAAAGTCTTTAGATATTGGTAAATGCTCAGAATTCCACATTATCATTTGTGGTCGACACTTTAGCTCATCATCACGACATACCGAGATGAATACAAGACTATATGGAGGTATTGAGGACTAAATTAGAAGTTCTCAAGCTCTGTCGCCTCCCTTCAACTTCTCTTAGTCAGTAGTATGTGTCAACGGAAACTTCTTTGACCTATAATGATGTGGCTCCTCTTCCAGAATTGAACACTCCAATAGAAAATTTTGACATGGAGGATGAGGTTTTGATTAATATACCTTTGACTAATAAGTAATGTATTTCTTTACTATTTGTATACTTGGAACTTTTTGCAGAGTCTACTATGTTCAGCCTTGTATCAAATATAGAATTTCGAAGGTTAGGAGTTATGGCTTAGATAGTCTCTCTACTAATGTTTTGGAGACTCCGTATTTTTGTCTTGTTCACACGAAGGCTCATTTTGGACTTGGAGTGCTTCAACCACACCTTTATTACAATACAAATCTCCCAGTTCTTTCTACAAAAAATATTTTTGTAAATTAAAACTTTTCAATTTTTATTATTATATAATTATTAAACAATTTTGTATCTTTACCCTTATTTTATTTTAATTATATATATAATGAAACACTTGTAACATACCCAACCTTCAATTTGAGACATAATCCTACAAAAATGACTTAGCATATATTGAAATCATTTAAATACTGCATGCACGTGGCATGCTAAATAACTCATGCAACTAACAACATAATAAAATCCCATGAATGCAATACATCAAGTAATACACACAACAATCATATATTCATTTACACAACAAAATAATCATAAAGAATAACAAAAAAACTTATATGTTCATAACAATAATCGGCTGGCTACTTACGAAGGATGTTCCTCCCATCCATAGGCTTGTTAACTTTCTTATCCCAACAACTAGGTGTATTGTGATCTAGTGATTTCTTTGTTGTAAATTAGATTAGTAGCTCACAAAAAAAATACACTTGTTGGAATAGATAACTGAAACAAATAGTGCAAGCAATAGTGGAAACCAAATCTGATACAAAATACAAAAATATATTCTACCCATTAACTAAGCATGTCATTCAAATAAATTCAAATCTTACAAGGGCTCCCAAACCTAGGAAAATGGCCTAGTGAGAAATATATAAAACTTTAGATAACACCTGCAAAGCCTAGCAACTCATGCACCATTGTACGTCCCTGGAATTTTATGCATTTTGAGATGTATGTTCCTTTTCTTAAGGTAACCTACATATACACACCTTTTCTGAAGAAAACCCAAGTACATGTGCACTTAGAGCATATGGCACACTTGTTGGACATAGTGTCATTGATGTATTGTAATCGATGTCAAACAGGTGGACGATATGCATAGATCAAAGCTCAGAAAAGAAAACTCAGTACATAAGTGAATGAAGATCAAAGCTCAGAAGGAAGAGCACATTGCAAAAGTGTCATAGGGACCGATGGTAAAGGTGAGAAGTCTCAGTAGCCAGTCATATGAGTGATCGTGGGTTTAAGGACCATTGTAGGATTGGTCAATGACCATATCAAGTTGTGACTATCGGATGTGCAAGATAGATCAATGGCGGGGATAAATTGTGGAGAACGAGAGGAAAATTAAATGACTTGCTAGTTCCAATGTCGCAATTGGTCTAGATCGTCAGATATCATAAACTCAAATATCGACGAATATGGTTGATCCAACAAATGATCAGATTAAGTCGAATTTAGTCTTGACCGTCGGATGCAATCGTCAAATCAATGGCAGGGATAGATTGTAGAGAGTGAAAGGATAATTAAACATAGTGTGATTTCCAATCCCGCAATTATTCAGGACCACCAGATCTTATAGATTCAAATATCGAGAACTGTGGTTGACTCACCAACAAATGCACAAATTCAAATTTTGAAGCTCGTGTGATGAGTTGAATCACTCGCAAGTTATGGTTCTAACATCATCCTTGATCGTTGATCTAGTTCGAGTGTCTTCATGACCGTTCGATCACTTTTTAGTGGAAGGATAGGATAAGTTGAAAGATCTGAGATTTTGATTATCCAAATACCCGGCAGTCGTTGAATCACCTTTTAGTGTAAGGACAAGATAATATGAAAGGTTTGAGAATTCGAATATCTAAATTCCCGTCAACCATCGGATTAAAATAAAGTGTAATGACAAGATAAGAAGAAAGGTTGATTTCTCAATTATCTGAATACCCATCAGTTGTCGGATCAAATAAAGTGGAAGGATAGGATAAGAAAAGTTGGAGGGCCTTTGGATTTAAACCAAGGAAAAAAAACATCGCATACAAATCGAGTTGTTGATCTAAGATGTTGATCAAATGACTATCATTCACTTCGGGTCTAAATATGAGAGGAGGTTACGCTCCGGAAAAATATCACTTCAAAATTTTCAGTTTGAGATTTGAAATTCCTGAAGCCCGGAGAGCCAGAGAGCCGAAATAAATTCTTGACCACCAAATCATTTGAAGTAAGCCTCAGCCATCCTATTCAATAGGACATGTGACAGACCATGGTGGCAGACCATTTCAACAAATACATATGGTAGATCACGTCAGTAGACCTCGTCAAAAAGGACATCTGGCAGACCATGTCGACAAGGACATGTGGTAGACCACATCAACAAAGGACTTATGGGAGATCACGTCAGCAAACCATGTCATCAATGACATGTGGCAGACCACATCAGCAAGGAAGTGTGGCAATCCACATCACCAGACCCTGTCAGCAAGGACATGAGTCGTCCGATCTGAAGATCACTTTGGGTGTATTTTCAACCATTGATCATATTACAGTGGAAGGATATTGTAAGTAGAATAGCCAAAGACCCAGAGTAAATGGTGGCCATCCATAAGGATGATTGATTAAGTCTTATCTTTTAGATTAAACAAATAAAGGATGAGTGTAAGGATCAAATCTGACTATTGATTTGTTTCCGTGAAATAAACCGTCTAATCTGATTCGAAGGTTTGAAAAGTTGAAAACCCGAAGTTCCGAAGGGAGAAGTTCTGTCAGATGTCCATATCATCATAAGATCGAATCGTGACCATTGAATTGATAAGAGCTCAAGAGCTCATTAATCCTAGCATCGGGTCACCATCGTTGGTCATATGATATAAGAGATTTAAATGAAAATATAATATGTCGTTGTAATTGGTAAGCTCAGGGTTCTGTAATGCTCGGTCACATGTAATGGTTTGAAGGAAGCGCCTCTGCAGAATTCGGTTTCTATGAAAATAACAGAGATTTGGAATCGAGTTTAAAGGATGAAATTGATCCATATGTGATCAATTTACGAAAATCCTTCACAGTAAAAATAGTAATCAATGATTATGGTTAAGTTAAACAAAGAGGTGTGGTGGTTCAAAAGTAATGGACACAGTGTATCACTCTCGCACCATTTTGAAGAACATATAAATGAGGAAGAGTGTTGAGAAGAAGTGTGTCTCTATAGTCTGAATCAGAAAAGGAGAGAGATATGGAGTAAAGACTTGATACAAAAGTTTGTCCAGATTCATAAACTTAGGGTGGTTGGGTGGTGCAAGGGTAGGTTGGTGCCTGCAGAGGGAGTTGGTGCTTCCTTGTCAGTTGATGCTGACTAAACATGGGGTTGTAGCCTCCTACCAGTTGGTGTTGGTGAACTAGGGTGTGGGTGCATCCTGATCAGTTGGTGCTGATTGAAAAGGAAGTACATCTTCCTTCTATGTAACAAGTAAAACAAATTTTGCAGTTATTAGAAAAGAGTTTGTGGTTTTTCCAATTGGGTTCCACGATAACATCCTGTCTTAAAATTGTGTCTGCATTAATAAAAGAAAAATATATATAATTATTGTGTTATTGATTCACCCCCCCCCCCCCCCNGACAGGATCTGATCCTTCAATTGGTATCAAAGCTAGGTTCCTTCAGCACAGTCTAACAAACTTGAAGGTAGATCCTGAAGATGGATCAACAAGAAGGAATGTCTAACAACAAAGCTCCATTGTTCAATGGAGGAGGCTATGCTCTGTGGAAAATAAGAATGAAAAACTTATTGTTGGCTCTTGGTTTTGATATCTGGAAATATGTTGTAGATGGTTACATTGCAACAAATAATCCACCCAAAGATGCTACAGGAAAGAAAATTTGTAATGACAACTCAAGAGAAATTAATGGAATTCTAGCAGGGTTGACTAATTCTATATGTGTGAAGGTCATGCATTGCAAATAATCCAAATAAATCTTGTACAATTTGGAGGTTGTATATGAAGGATATGACAAAGTCAAGGAATCCAAACTACATACCTATAGAACTCAGTTTGAAAATTTGAAAATGAAAGAAGAAGAAAATATTGCTGAGTACTTTCATAGGGTAGATGAAGTGGTTAACTCAATTAGAGCGGCAGGAGAAGAAATTACAGATAAACCCATTGTCCAAAAAATACTAAGGTCATTACCTATGAAATATGATGCAAATATTTCTACAATTGAAGATGGATATGATCTAAACACACTCATAGTTGATCAACTCCATGGAATTTTTACAACATATGAAATGAGAACAGGGAATGATAAATTAGCAAAATATGAAACAATTTTCAAAGCATCTAAGACAAAGATAAATCAGAAGAAAAAAACTCAATCCATCCATCATGAAGAATCTGATGTGGAAGAAGCCAATTTCATTAGAAAATTTCATAAATGATTTTGGAAGTACAAAGGCAAGCTCCCTTTCAAATGTTTTAACTGTGACAAGGTTGGTCATTTTGCGGCCAAGTGTCCCTATCCCAAGGAGGACCCTGACGATGAAGAAAACAAAACCAAACAATACAAGGAGAAGGAAAACCCCAACTACAAGAAAATGTTTTACAAAGGGAAAAATAACTTTTACTCAAAATAAAAAAACAACAACTCATCAGAGTCTAGTGACAATGATGAATCTGATGATGATGAAATCCCTTTTTTAGGTATTGAAGAATCTAATGAGATAGAAAAAATTAAACACGAGAAAGAGTTAGAAGATGAAGAAGAAGTTAATATGGAAGAAGAACTTCTCAGTGCCTTGGATAAATTAAGAAAATACAAAACCAAATAGAGACAACTGAAAATTTTTGTAGTTGAACAAAAGGAAAAACATGAACAAGAAGAAAAGGAGATGGAAAAACTCATGAGCAACCTGAAAAACCAAATCCTAGAAGAAAATAAGATCGAAGAAAGTCTGGAAAAGTGTGTTACACATTATTTTCGTCATCCCTATGATCGTTAATGATGTAAACCTATCTGTTGCCTTCAGAAGGGGGTCAGTGGCTTGAGTTCCTGAAGAGAGAAGGAAGAAGAACTTTTCCTGAGAAAAGAAATGGCATTTTCCT
>ML798658.1:0-26247 GCA_009831015.1 Picea engelmannii | reverse complement strand
GTACATATCTTCTTCTCTCTTCCAATTTAATTCAATAGTTAGATCTAGGGAAAGCGGTATATTCTGTCACGTTTTGTTCCAGATCCAGGTGGATCTGGGGAGATTGGTTAGTGTCCGCACCTACGAATTTATCCATAAACAAAGTCTCTTAAAGAAAAACAAACAACCTATGAAAGAATGGAGGAAGAAATAGTTCACCACAGAAAAGAACTGGATGCAAAAATCATTCAAACAAGATATGAAAATAGTTCTAAAATATTAGATAAGATTATTTCCACACAAAGGGATTCAGGTAATAAAAAAGGAATAGGTTATTCTCAAAAGGAAAGCCAAGTTAACTTAAAATCGTATGCAGATGCTCTCCTCAGTACATTCAAGAATAAAAATGAAGAGAAGATAAGTAATGATCAGAACTCCAGCTTCCACCCATCAGGAAGGAAGACAAGACAATACCAAAGAAGTTTTATCAAAACAGGTATCCTTGCATTTTCCTTGGTTATTTCTTTGCATGCTCTAATTTCAGACACAAAGCTATAAATTGTAGAGCATATATAAAGAAAAATCTGAAAGTTAAGAACTATATCCTTAAGGATAACCAAGGAGTAAATCAAGTTAAAAACAGAAACTATAACTCCTTTGCACCTCTACAAGAAGGGAACCTAGAATGCTTCAGATGTCATAACTATGGACATAACGCCATTAATTTAATATTAATGGAAGCCTCAGAACAACCAAAGTTCATTCGAGAGAAAAAGAAACTTTGGAGAGAAAAAACATCAAAAAAAGGAATGTCATATTTCCCTAAAAGCTCAAGATAAAAAATATCTCTAGTATGTTGACAGTGGGTGCTCAAAACATATGACATGTAACAAGGACAAGTTTTCAGACTTAAAGAAACAAAAGGGTAAAGTTACATTTGGTGATAATGTTTCAGGTAACATACTTGGGAAAGGCACTATGTGTTTGGGAAAAGACAAAGCCATAAATGTGCTACTTGTTGAAAAATTGAAGCCTAGTTTATTAAGTGTCAGCCAAACCTATGATCAGGGGCACTTCTTCATCTTTGATTCCCAAAAATGTGAGATTAGGAGAGAATACATAGGAAAATTAGTTGGTACTTCTCCTAGAACTCCTGAAAATGTATATATACTAGATGCAAAATTGAATGAGGAGTGTCATATAAATTTAGTAGATGAAAGTTGGCTATGGCATAAAAGGTTGGGGCATATTAACTTTGACAATCTAGTGAAACTCAGCAATCTTGGTGCAGTAAGAAACTTGCCAAAGATCATAAAGACCTCAAATGCTATGTGTAGACACTATCAACTAGGGAAGCAAACTAGAATAAGGTTCAAGGCAAAAGAATACTCAACCTCAAAACCTTTAGATCTTGTTCACACTAAACTATGTGTATCTACAAGGACCAAGAGTTTGCAAGGAGAGTCTTACTTTATGTTGTTCATTGATGATTTTACTAGAATGGGTTGGATATGTTTTCTCAAAGAAAAATCAGAAGCACTTAACAAATTCAAATCCTTTAAAACCCTTGTTGGAAATGAAAAGGAGACAAAAATCAAATGTCTTAGATCAGACAATGGTGGTGATTTCACCTCAAAAGAGTTTGATCTTTTCTGTGAACCCCATGGAATAAAAAGACAACTCTCTACTTACAGAACACCTCATCAAAATGGGATTGCTGAGAGAAAGAATGGAACAGTTCAGGAGGCTGCAAGGACTATGCTCAATGAAGCAAAATTGTCTTATGGATATTGGAGGGAAGTTGTAAGCACATTAGTATACATATTAATCAGAGTTCAGCTCAGGGTTAGTAGTGATAAGACTCCTTATGAACTATGGTTTGGAAGAGATCCATCGGTAAAATACTTCAAGGTCTTTGGAAGTAAATGCTACATCAAAAGACTTGATGAGAGTCTTGGAAAATTTGATGCCAGATCTGATGAAGGTATTTTTCTTGGATATAATTATAACAAGAAAGCATAAAGATGCTACAATATTATATCATATAATATTGTTGAGAGTCCAGATGTCAAGGTGGATGACCTAAATATTATAAGGATAAAAAATCAAGACACTATACTTGAAAGTGAAGATGAAGATGATGATGAAACAATTGGCACACAAGTAGAAGAAGTAGAAGAAAATAAAAAAGAAAGGGAAGAGGATGATATGGATATTAGTGAAGACAAAGAAGATATTCAAGATGGAGAGATAAGAGAATAATTCCCAAGAAGAGAGA
The DNA here is from genome assembly GCA_009831015.1 of Picea engelmannii. NCBI lineage: Eukaryota > Viridiplantae > Streptophyta > Pinopsida > Pinales > Pinaceae > Picea > Picea engelmannii. Next base: position 23,990 of record ML798658.1, on the reverse strand, counting down.
CAAAGACACCCTCAAGAATTACTCAAAAGAATCATCCTGAAGAACTAATTATTGGAGATATGAATGATGGAGTGCACACAAGAAGACAACTATTGCATCAAACATAAATAGCATTGTTTTCACATGTTGCGCCTAGATCAATCAAAGAGGCATGTAAAGATGAGAATTGGATCAAAGCTATGAATGAAGAATTGGACCAAATTGAAAAAAATCAAACTTGGGAACTAGTTCCAAGACCAAAAAACAAAAATGTCATTGGAACTAAGTGGGTGTATAAAAACAAACTGAACGAGAATGGGGAGGTAATCAAGAACAAAGCCAAATTGGTATGTAAAGGGTATGCTCATGTTGAAGGAGTAGACTATGAAGAAACCTTTTCACCTGTGGCCAGATTGGAGGCAATTAGGATGTTCCTAGCTTTCTCCAGCTACAAAAAATTTGAAGTGTACCAAATGGATGTCAAGTCATCATTTATTAATGGAAACTTATAAGAGGAAGTATATATTGAGAAACTAGAAGGATTCAAATTAACTAACAAAGGAGACTATGTCTATAAATTAAAGAAAACACTGTATGGGATAAAACAAGCACCCAAAGCATGGTATGCAAGGCTACATTCCTACTTGCAAAAACAAGGCCTCAAAAGGGGATCAACAGACAACAATCTTTACTATAAAATTGATGGTAATAACATAATTATTGTGGAAGTATATGTTGATGATATTATATTTGGCAGTGATGATGAAAAAATGAGTAAGGACTTTGCTAGGATTATGCAGGAAGAATTTGAAATGTCTTTGCTTGGTGAATTGAATTTATTTCTTAGATTACAAATAATATAGTCCAAAAGAGGATTCTTTATCCATCAGTCTAAATATGTTAAAGATATTCTTCAGATATTACAGTTAGAAGATTGCAAACCTATTAGTACACCTATGACAATTGGATGAAAACTAAGCAAGGATGATGAGTCCAAAGTTGTAGATCCAAAACACTATAGATCAATGATTGGGAATTTTCTCTATGTAACAACTTCCAGACCTGATGTCAAGCAAGTTGTTGGTATGGTAGCTAGATTCCAAGCAGCACCAAATCTGATCCATGTTCAAGTTATAAAAATAATCTTTAGGTATTTGAAAGGAACCATAAATCTTGGTCTGTGGTACCCTAGCAAGGATCCATTCACTTTAAAATACTATTCAAATTTTGATTGGGGAGGTAATGTAGATGACAGAAAAAGTACAAGTGGAGGAGCATTCTTCTTGGGAGAATCACCGGTAGCTTGGATAAGCAAGAAACAATCCTCAATTTCATTGTATAGCACTAAAGCTGAGTATATTGCAGCAGAAGAATGTTGCACACAAGTGGAATGGATGAAAAAAACCCTACAAGACATCAAAAAAGTATTTGAAGAACCTATTATTATCTACTTTGATAATACAAGTGCTATATGTCTCTCTAAGAACCCTGTCCAGCACTCAAAATCGAAACACATTCCCATAAAGTACCACTATCTAAGAGATCGGGCTGAAAATAAGAACATTAAATTGGAATATGTTCAAACACAAGAACAGGTGGCATATATTTTCATAAAACCCTTAAGTAGAGATGTATTTGAATATCTTAGGAAAAAATTGGGAGCAATTCTTCTTCCAACCTAAATCTCTCAAAATAAATAAAAATGCATCAATTGGCACCAAATCAGGGGGAGACAACAATCAATGTCAGAAGGATTCATTTAGTTATGACGGGAATAGTGTGATTGCAGGAGGAGTTACCAATGGTCAAGACTCTTATTAGAAGTATTTAGAAAGACATATCATAGGAGGAGGAACCCTTTTCCATTGATGTCAAAGGGGGAGAGTAACTTCAGAGGAGAGAAGCATCATCACAGGGGGAGATTGGTTATGAAGTTTGTGTGTTGCCATCAATGACAAAGGGGGAGATTGTTGGACATAGTTTCATTGATGTATTGTCATTGATGTCAAACGGTTGGACGATATGCAAAGATCAAAGCTCAAGAGGGAAAACACAGTACAAAAGAGAATGAAGATCAAATATCAGAAGGAAGAGTGCATTGCAGAAGTGTCATAGGGATCGATGGAAAGGTGAGAAGTCTCAATAGTTGGTCATATGAGTGACTATGGGTTTAAGGACCGTTGGAGGATTGGTCAATGACCATTTCAAGTTGTGACCATCATATGTGCAAGAACAATCAACGACGGGGATAAATTGCGGAGAATGAGAGGAGAATTAAACGACTTGCTAGTTCCAATCTTGCAATTGGTCTAGATTGTCAGATCTCATAAACTCAAATATCGACGACTATGGTTGATCCAACAAACAATCAGATTAAATCGGATTTAGTCGTGACCATCGAATGCAATCACCAAATCAATGGCAGGGATATATCACAGAGAGTGAAAGGAGAATTAAACATAGTGTGATTTCCAATCCCACAATTAGTCAGGACCACCAAATCTTATAGATTCAAAGATCGATGACTGTGGTTGACTCACCAAAAAACGCACTACTTCAAATTGCGAAGCTCGAGTGATGAGTTGAATCACTCGCAAGTTATGGTTCTGAAATCATCCTTGATCGTTGATCTACTTCGAATGTCTTCATGACTGTTGGATCACTTTTTAGTGGAAGGACATGATAAGTTGAAAGATCTAAGATTTCGATTATTCGAATACTCGTCAGCCATCAGATCAATTTGTAGTGGAAGGACAGGATAAGCTAAAAGGTTTGAGAATTCAAATATCTGAATTCCTGTCAGCCATCAGATTAAAATTAAGTGGAAGGACAAGATGAGAAGAAAGGTTGAGTTCTCAATTATCTGAATACCCGTCATTCGTCGGATTAAATAAATTGGAAGGATAGGATAAGCAAAGTTGGAGGGTCGTTGGATTTATACCAAGGCAAAACAACATCACATACAAATCGACTCGTTGATCTAATATCGTGATCAAACGACTATCATTCACTTTGGGTCTAAAGATGCGAGGAGGTTACGCTCCGAAAAAATCTCACTTCAAAATATTCACTTTGAGATTTGAAATTCTTGAAGCCCGGAGACCCGAAGAGCCGAAATAAATTCTCGACCTCCAGATCATCCGAAGTAATCCTCGACCATCCAATTCAAGAGGAAATGTGACAGACCATGGTGGAAAACCCCGTCAACAAAGACATATGGTAGATCACGTCAGCAAGGACATATGGCAAACCACGTCCGCAAGGACATGTGGCAGACCATGTCAGCAAAGGACATATGGGAGATCACGTCAACAAACCACATCAACAAGGACATGTGGTAGACCACGTCAGTAAGGATGTGCGACATACCACGTTACTAGACCACGTTAGCAAGGACATGAGTCATCCAATCTAAAGATCACTTAGGGTGTATTTTCAATCGTTGATCATATTATAGTAGAAGGATAGTGGTAGAATAGCTGAAGACCCGGTGTAAATGGTGGCCATCCATGATGATGCTTGATTAAGTCCTAGCCATCGGATTAAACAATGAAAGGATGAGTGTAAGGATCAAATCTGACCATTGCTTTATTTCCGTGAAATAAACCATCCAATCTGATTCGAAGGTTTAAAAAGTTGAAAACCCGAAGTTCCGAAGGGAAAAGTTTCGTCAGTCGTCCATCTCATCAGAATATTGAATCATGATCGTTGAATTGATAAGCACTCAAGCACTCGTTAAGCCTAGTGTGTGGTCACCACCATTGGTCATATGATATAAGATATTTAAATGAAAATATGATATGTCGTTGTAATTGGTAAGCCCGTGGTTCTGTAACGCTTGGTCACATGTAATGGTTTGAAGGAAGCGCCTCCACAGAATTGAGTTTCTATGAAAATAATAGAGATTTTGAATTGAGATTAAAGGATTAAATTCATCCATATGTGATCAATTTACGATAATCCTTCACAGTAAAAATAATAATCAGTGATTATGGTTAAGTTAAACAAAGAGGCGTGATGGTTCAAAACCAAGGTACATAGTGTATCACTCTCACACCATTTTTAAGAATATATAAATGAGGAAGAGTGTTGAGAAGAAGTGTGTCTCTGCAGTCTGAATCAAAGAATATAATAAATCAGAGAAGTAGAGAGAGATGCAGTAAAGACTTGATACAAAAGTTTGTCCAGATTCAGAAAATAAGGGTGGTTGGGTGGTGCAAGGGAAGGTTGGTGCCTGCAGAGGGAGTTGGTGCTTCCTTGTCAGTTGTTGTTGACTAAACAGGGGGTCATAGCCTCCTACCAGTTGGTGCTGGTGAACTAGGGTGTGGGTGCATCCTGATCAGTTGGTGTTGATAAGAAAGGAAGTACATCAGTTGGTGTTGATAACAAATTTTGCAGTTAATAGAAAAGCATTTGTGGTTTTCCCAATTGGGTTCCACGATAACATACTGTGTTAAAATTCTGTTTGCATTAATAAAATAAAAATTGATATAATTATTATGTCATTGATTCAACCCCCCGCCCTCACAGTGACAAGATCTGATCCTTCAACAGTCCATACAATGTGACCCTTCTATCGTTGCTCCAATCTGTTGGAACTCCTTGTGACATCCATTGTTCTCTCTTCTCTCTAAACTATACTTATCTCTAGATGAAAGGCCTTCTCCACCTATTTGAGATCTCCTTGAATCTACGATCCAACCCTTGAGAAAAATTCCTTATTTTCTCTCTCTTGTGTATCAACACAATGTCTCACAAGTATCTCACACAAGTGTCTTCTCCTTTACCCTAGCCTTGCCTTTTATATTCTTTAGTTATGACCTAATCGTAATATCCAAAGTGATTGACGGTCGAGATTAAATATCAACTCACTTGAGATCAATGGCTAAGATTTAATTCACTAATTCTAATTACTTTAATGTTTCATTAGATTAAAATCGACTAATTAATAAAAGCACTTTACTTTAATAATTCATTTAATTAAATTAAATTACTAAGGTAGAAGGATTTAGACAACTTCCACATGTCTAAACACTTAGACGTGTGTGAAAGTACCTATCCGATGCTACAAACATTAACAAGGCTTGTTGTTCATTTTCTCTCAACAACAAACCACCCCCGAGATGAGTCTATGAGTCCACAAGGAGGTTTGACCCTCTTGGTTTTCCTCTCTCCACCCTCAATAGCCAAAACCCTTTTCCTCTCTCCACCCTCAATAGCCAAAACCCTTTTCCTCTCTTCACCCTCAATAGCCAAAACCCTAGGTTCTACTCCAACATCAGTTCCAATACACCATCTCTCTTCCCCACAACCTACAAAATTCAAGGATGTAACCCCTTCTCCACACATAGTCCCTTGGGTTGTACCATTCATTTATCAAGGATTCCAACACAAGTTGGCTAAGAATATGTTAGTTATGACCTAATCGTAATATCCAAAGTGATTAATGGTCGAGATTAAATATCAACTCACTTGAGATCAATGGCTAAGATTTAATTCACTAATTCTAATTACTTTAATGTTTCATTAAATTAAAATCAACTAATTAATAAAAGCACTTTACTTTAATAATTCATTTAATTAAATTAAATTAAATTACTAAGGTAGAAGGATTTAGACAACTTCCACACGTCTAAACACTTAGACTTGTGCGAAAGTACCTGTCCGATGCTACAAACATTAACAAGGATTGTTGTTCATTTTCTCTCAACAACAAACCACCCCCGAGATGAGTCTATGAGTCCACAAGGAGGTTTGACCCTCTTGTTTTTCCTCTCTCCACCCTCAATAGCCAAAACCCTATGTTCTACTCCAACATCAGTTCCAATCCACCATCTCTCTTCCCCACAACTTGCAGAATTCAAGGATGTAACCCCTTCTCCACACACAGTCCCTTGGGTTGTACCATTCATTTATCAAGGATTCCAACACAAGTTGGCTAAGAATATGTCATTTAGGGACTACAAGAACTCTTAGCTTCTCTAGGAGTGCTCACAACAACCTTCACAAGGATCATGAGTCATTTCCTCAACAAGAAATTATATACAGGCATTCTTCTTACAGGAACACAAGTCTATTTCTCAACATAAACATAACCTAATCCATGGTTGTTCTAACACACAGTATGACTGGTGCATTTTCCATCACTTAGTGGCTCTCTTGCTTCCCAAAACATGCATGTAAAAATTTCCTATTTTTCCATATGAATTTCCTTCTTCTCCCTTTCTTGCTCAACTCACTCTCTTCCCAAAGATGATTGTATTGATGCCCATGCTCTCAATAACTAGGTGAAGTGACTTCATCACCCAACCTCTTACATGAATTCAATGGTTGGCTTTGGAAACACTGGACAACAAAATAAAAGGTTCACTCATCAATAAAAATCATGAAAAAGGTTTGGGATTTAAAAACCATGAATAAAACCCCCTTTTAACCCCATCTCTTATGGAATCATAGCCCCCCCATCGTTATTCTCCCCTTTGTATCGCAACTAGTGATTATCATTTTTATTAATCATTTTCAATATACACAATACATATTTTGATCCTGTAGCATATTAATTAATGTATCTCTTTACCCCAAACATAGAGACTCACCGACCTAAATCACATTTATACAATTACATTATAATTTGTGGGAATTAAGACTAGGGATGGTACAATACTTGTGATTCCATCATCTATAACAAGTCTTATACCAAGTACTTTTCATCTAGAAAATGAATAATTTCCAACATTTTACACATTTATACAATTACATTATAATTTGTGGGAATTAAAACTAGGGATGGTACAACACTTGTCATTCCATCATCTATAACAAGTCTTATCCCAAAAACTTTTCATCTAAAAACTGAATAATTTTCAACATTTTACTAAAACATATTCACAAACTTAATTCAAAAGAGCTCTTATAACAAGTTGCAAGAAAATAATCGACTTTTATAACAAAAATACTAATATACATAAAAATATTTACGATCATGACACAATGAATTGAACGATACGAAGAGGAGAGTAGTACTTGTCTAATCAATATAAAGACTACCCTAACATTTCTCTTTCATAATCACCATACATGCCAAAGTCATATATTAATTACTGATTATTATTTGATTAATAAAAATTAAATTAGTATTAAAACATAACTAATATCAATGCATTCGCATAACTAAATACAACTATTTGATTTTTTCTTTATGTCATTCGTGAAATCGATACAACTATTTGAGTGTTCTAAATTACTTGTCATAATATCATTTCATTAGTTGTGTACTATGTTATTCGTAAAATTAATGCAATTATTTGATTTTTCTAAATTATTTGTGAGCTTCTCAAAATATCATTTCATTAGTTGTGTACTATGTTATTTGTAAAATTAATACAATTACTTTATTTTTCTAAATCATTGTTCTCACAAATGATGACTTTTTTTTTTGTTTTTTTTTTTAATTATATTACTCACACCATAGAATTCTCATTAAATTTTAAAAGGTTCCATAATTACATTTTACATTGGAGTAATCATAATAGAGATTTATGTGTTGAGAGGTTTTTTCGGGAAATTTGAATAGTCGACCATTAACAAACGATTACAATTCTCACTCACATGTTAAGTGACGAGCTTACAATATAGCTCTAAAATTTAAAGAATTATGGTTCCCGATGTAATGTTAAGTGACTAGATCACAATTTGTATTTTTATTTTTTTATTTCATAACTTTTTTTTCTTTTTAATTTAAAAAATTTAATCTTTAATATATTAAATATTAATTTTGAGATTAATTGCCTAGAGTAAGTCATTAATATATGATTGATATCCATGAGTATTAATCACAATTGATCAATAATTTTCATGATTTGAATAGTTCACTTAGCACTCATTACATATGGTGATGCTCATAACGGTGGGATTAAAACCAACAAAATGAATCACGTAGCATCAATCATCACCTCCAGGGTTTGCACCTAGTAAACAGGTGGGTGGTCCGTGGTCCCCAATCCCAAGTCTCATATGACTCAAGCATGCTTAACTGTGGAGTTTTCCCTAGATTCAAGCCCACTTAACTTGCTAGCCCACTTACAAAACCTTAACAAATATTATGCCTTATGAACTATTCAATTACAACTCCCTTTAATATATTAATTTTATATCTTTTCTTTATTTTATTCATTTATATATTCATCTTTTATTATAACTATTTTGATTTTATTTATTAATCTTTATAATATTATTTTTTAATTACTATAACATTACATATAAAAACAAAACATTTAATTATTTTATATTTTGATACTTTTTTCTATTCAACTTTAGCAACTAATCCTCCGTTAAAACCTAAAACTTAAAGAGCTATACATTTTTGTCATACATAATCACTTATTATTACATATAGATATAATTCATATTAATAATTTTATAATTTTATATTATTAAATATTTTGAAAATGATGTGATTCGTAATTTTTTTTAAATATATGTGCGCACTTTTATTTTTCAAGTCCAAAAAAACATAGGTGTTGCTTTTAACCCTTCAAAATGTTTTTAGTGATGATGATTGTCACTAAAATCTTTATTCTATTGGTACTTATTTGGTGATGGAAGTATTTCACTTGATATATGTTAGGATTTCTCTATTATTTTATTCATTAATTTTGATGTTTGGAATCCAACAATATTTGTTGTCACTTATATTTTGATCATCAAAATTTTTTAATGGAAAGATATTTGAGTGAATATATTCTAATTCTAATGTTAGGTGATTATTAAATAGTCCACTATTTTATCATTAATGTTTTAGTCCAAAAGAACATAGGTGTTGTTTTTCACATGGACAAATGTTTTTAGTGATGATGATTGTTTTATTGGTACTTATTTGGTGCCGGACGTATTTCACTTCATATATGTTAGGATTCCTATATTATTTTATTCATTAATTTTGATGTTTTGAGTCAAGCAATACAACTTGTTGTCACTTATATTTGATCATCAGTTTTTTCAAATGGAAAGATATGACAGTGAAGATATTCTAATGCTAGATGATTATTAAATAGTCCACTATTTTATCATTAATTTGCTAAACCATAGCTTAATTAACAAAATATAGTACATTATTACATTGATTGTAATGTAATAACGAAAAGGACACAATATAGAAGCTCATTCGAGACATGCATCACATCCAAACAAGCCATACAATGTAATAGAACATTGAACATTGTATACTGCTTGAAATGCACGTGGTATACTATCTATTCACATCCCTATTAATTATGTACACTCTTTGCTAAACCTAGATTGGTATAGTATCTATCCACATCTTTATTAATTATTTACACTCTTTACTAAACCTAGATTTTATAGAGGGAGTATGTTAACTGAAAAATATTTTTGACTTCATATTTTTTACTTTTTCTATTGGAAAAAAAATAACAGGAAGATTAAAACCATGTTTTTTTTTAATGGAACTTAGTCAAAATTGTTTTTGTTTGATGATCCATAGATTGCATAGTTCCACGATAGGAGTTTTTTAGTCTAGTGAACCCATGCATTCAATTTTTAGTGTTGTTGTTTTTAAGTTCAGTTTCTGAGTTTGAATATTAAATTGATAGGTTCAAGTTTGAGGTAGTGGACATTCTTGAAGCTAGTATTTCTGTTTAAAATTTATAACTTTATTTATTTGAATATAAGTGTAACACCATTGTTATTTTTGTAAAATTTGTAGCTCTTTTATGGATTGCATCTTTGAGGAAAGGTAAAACATGATTGCTATTGTATTATATTTTAAGCTTTTATAATAAAAAAAAAATTATTTTAAAATTGAAATTAGAGAATTTTTTGTCAAATAAAGGTTACAGAAAGGCTCATAGAAAGAGACAACAAAAATGGATTCTCGCTAGAAGCTTACAAACCAAAAATATGTCATAATTCAGCCTATACCTGCTAGTTGAGGAAAACTTCCAGTACATCATTATTATAAAGTATCTAGTAGTATAGACTTGCAAAAATATGCCTAATAGCCTAAGTACTTTGTAAAACATAATAAATGCTAGAGAGTGAATCAACTTGCTGCTACAACCTCATCTTCTTTCACTAACCTCATTTTTCCTTGCATTTTTTCCTCCTGAGATAGGTGGCTATGGGATTCATTGTCTGCCTCAGGTTGGCTAGGGAATGTATTGGTAGAGTGGACTAAGTTGTGAGGAGCAATGCATCTATCCGCTAGAAACTGAACTAGAAGATGGCATAGTTCCCTTATCCCATCTTCCAAAGTGTTGATATGCTTCTTCTATTGCAAAAGGATACCCATAATGACCTCTTCATGGGAGTTGAAATTGGATGCCTTAACTAAAATATTTGCATAGATTGACCATAGTGTGTTTTCCTATGCCATGATAGAGTCCTCATGCCATTGAAAATACTTCCTTGTTTCCCGAAGTTCCTTGTAATCCATGATCCTACTTCTGAAATATTGACAATAATGCAGAGGGGAGAATCCTCTGAACCTGATAATGATAAGCTTACAGTGTCTACTCAACTCGCAAAATACCAAGATAGAGTAGGGGTCGAAGCACTGAAGGATGAAGTTCCTCTGATGGAACTAGAGTAAAATCACAGGTGTAGAATAAATATAGCCAGAGAGATCATCTAAATTCACCATGAATAATAAACTCACTACTAATTCAAGTGCTTCAACTAAAATGGGTGTTGAAAAAAAAAATTGTCCCACAAACCAGGGTTGCCAAGAGAGCTCTGTTATATCTCGTCCAGTGAAAAAACCCCAAGCTCCAAAGGTTAGAGAGAAAACAACACTAGAGATTGTTTAATTTTTGTATACCCCCATTTAGACTCAAATTGCCTTCACCATTACTTGAAAATGACCAGGATCTTGTCCATATTCCCACCTTTCTTGTGCCGCACATGATAAAGTTATTCATTAAATAACATGAGGGAAGATTCAATAATGTGACAAGAATGGGTGGGTCTCCTCGCATAAATCTTTGCTCTGTGGGAGCTTAGTGACATGTGTTGTGCCATGTGTTGACTTAGTGGTCTATTACATGAGCTCTTCATTACATGATAATGGGACTAGTTGAGAGTAATATTTACCATTAATAATGATTTTCCCAACCTTTTTTCTAGTGGCTAGGTTTGCTTGATGATCCACCACCTTATTATTTTCTTTAAAAATGTGGAAATAGTTCATGGATGCAAAGGATTCTTTAACTATTATGATCCTCTCAAACATCAATGCTAACTAGGAATCCAACAGGGAAGAGCCAAAGATTAAATGACTTATAGATAATTTGGAATCCCCCACCATTGACATACTTGAAATGAAAATATTTTTAGCTAAATTCATGCCTTGTAAGAGTGCATAGTTTTTAGCCAGGTTATTAGTAGATATTCCTAGGATCTATGCAAAAGTATAATTTTTTGTCTCTCTAGGGTTATAAATAACCCCTCCTGCACTTGCCAACCCATTTATTTTAAGTGGGGAAAACCCCACATACTTTCCTTTATTTTGAGGATGGTACCTAGGGTAAACCCTAGAATCTTCACAGCACAACATTGGTGTTGTCCCTTGACCAAGTTTTGGGATATTTTTGGTCATATTGACCTATTTTGGGACTTCGATAGCCTATCGAAGGAGGAGCACAAGACGAAGTGGAGATCAAGGGATCTCGACCCACTTTTGGGTCCTTTTTGGGTTTCTAGGATTATGTAACAGGATTGGGATGTTGGCCCATGGGTTTACCCATGCTTAGGCCTATTTTGTAATGTATAAATAGAAGGCTAGGCAATGTAAGAAGTAGTTGGATAGGCATCTATGTGAATGTATGCTAAATGCAAGTAGGGTCTGTAAGTTCTTTGTGCATGGTTGTAAGAAACTTACAGAGCTAAGTGCAAGCCCTTGTAACAAATTGTGGAAGGTTGAGTGTTGTAACGCAAGGAAGAAGGATCTAGGGAGTTGCGCAGATCTTATGTCATGTGTGGAGTAGGGTTTTGATGGTTATGTGCTTGTAACTGATTGAATGAAGATAATAAAGAAGAAGAGTTGGTGGACGTAGCCCCAGGGTGGGGGTAAACCACGTAAACACTATGTTGTCTTGCTTTGTGCTTGTCTTAATATGTTTATGTCTTCTTTGCTAAGTTCTGTGATGTATTCAGATAGATCTGCTTATGCTTAGTGCTAATGACATGTGAGGATATTAGATCTAATCCATACGAATGTGTTGAGTGCTTGATCTACTAGATCTAACCTACCTATTGATGTTAAGTGCTTGAGTGCGTTATATCAGTGTGAATGATGTGAAGCCCTATTTTATCAGCGAAGTAATTATTGATTGTATATTGAGGGATTGGCGGTGCTAAGTGCTTTATTAAGTTGTACAATCACATATCTGTGTCCCAGCTAAGGTTGCAGACACCTGAGTCTTGCAACCACCATTGCCTCTACCTCGGGTGAGACTTCATTTGCTTCGCAGGTGTTGCCAAAAGGGTCAGTAGTTAGGGCTTTGTTGGTGCATTTTTGTAGCATTGAACCCTGGGTCTCCCCTGTGCCAACAAATGGTTTTGTTACCGGGACCTAAAACTGTGATTGCTGGGAACTGAGAAAAAAGAAGCTTTGTGCAAAGATTCAACCTGGGATTGTGAAATATCTGTGTGTAGATCTATGCCCTAGTGCACAGTGTCCTACTCGATTTATAAATCTATGTGCTAAAGAAATAAGCCCGATCTGAAGAAAGGGGATCAGATCTGAAGAAAGGGGATCAGATCTGAAGAAAAGAGGAAAGATCTGGAAGATTTGTGCCCTAAGAAAGGTAAAAGTGAGAATTTTTTTTTAAAAGAGGTAAGATCTACAAGCCTTGTACTTTGATAAAGGTAAGAATAGTGAAAAATTTTAGATCTAGAAGCTTTGTGCTCTGTAGAAGTAAGATAAGTGGAAATTTTTGTTTCTAGAGTATGGATCTAGGTATGTTTAATAGAGTCTATCCTAGTTTGAAAACTAGGGTATTAATAGATGAAAGAAGATTTGATATCAATAGATCTGATAAGAATAGTGGAAGATATGTTATACCTATGCATAGAAAGAATTTTTGGACTAATGAATGGATGTAGGATCCCAGAAAGAATTTATTGCAGGTTAGCTCCTATGATCCTAGCACGCAGTACAGGAGAAGTTGGGGATCATTTAAAAGAAAGAGAGGATTAACCGTCTGTTACAGCTGCAGAAAACCGGGACATCTTGTTAAAGCATGCCCTGGGAGAAGACCTAGTTGTCTTTGTTGCAAAGCTATGAACCATGAAGTGTTGGATTTCCCTAGAATGATTGCTAAGCTTGAAAGTATGAATATAAGACAAGAAAACCCTAAGGCAAATCCAGAAACTAAGGATATAGAAGAACCCCAAAAAGAATCAGAGAAGGTATTGCTACAGATGAAAGAAACCTTGGATGACCACCGACATATTATATTATCAGAGATCTTTAAAGAAAAGGAATGCCTTGAAGCAAGAATAGGAGACTTCGACATTAACTGTGTTCTAGATGAGGAAACACAAGTGAATATCATGATAGAGAGAACTTGGGAAGTTATAGGGAGGCTTGATATGATTCCTTCATTAGGAGGAATAGGGTTACTCAGAGGAAAACTAGTAAACCTATGTGGAAAGCTTGCTCAGATACCTATGAATGCAAATGGAACTTCGACAGAAGAATATTTTGAGATTATTCAATTTATTGAGGACAGTGCCCCGTTTACCATGTTACTAGGGAAATCTTGGATTGAAAGAGATCAAGCCAGACGAAAAGAAGAAAAAGAAGTTTTGGAGTAGAAGAGACAAGAGTTAAAATATTTCATGAGTAGAAGGATCGCATACTTGATTGAAGAACAAGAGAATAGGTCAAAGCTATTTAACACTAGAAACCCAGATGTCAAAGCTGAAAGAACATTAGAAGACTCCCAGGAGACTGAAGTACCTATCTCGGATAAAGAAGAGGTGTTACCCCTGAGTCCTAGGAGAGAATCTCAACAACGCGAAGTGACTAATAACACAAAAGATAAGAATCAGAATGGAAAACAAACTACCGATACAAAGCTCACTGGGAGGAAGGCTAGAAAGCTAAGTAAGAAGAGAGCTAAGTTTGAAAAGTTACAGAAGGTTCTAGAGGGAACTTCGCAGAGAGAAAATTTGCAGAATGGGAGCTTCGTTGAGATATCAAAACAACGACACATGGCACTTCGCCATGGCGAGGCAATATAGTCGTTGGGACTGATATATCCGTTCGACTACTGTTCTGAATGGGTCATAAAGCAGTTATAGCTAGACACCAGACCGTTGAACCACCCCATAACTAATAGAACAAGAGTTAATGAGGCTTCATACCCGTTACAAGCGAACCATTGTCCAGTTGCCTATTTATCCCATCGTACCATGCACGGAGAACACTTTTGCTAACCAGGAATTTGAGCCTACAGACTAAGTGAATTGTGTACAGTGATCATTTCCCTCTTGTTGTTTATTATAGCGCATTATCTGAGTTAATTGTGAACCCGGTATTATTAATCCCAAGCGCATATGTCTAACGAGCTCACCGTAGTTGAAGAATCAGTAACAGAAGTACTTATTGACTTCATGAGTGAAAGAGTCATGTCGGAGAGAAGATTTTCTACTGGTCTACAAGCATCATCGACGAGAGGACTATTAGCCTCTCCGTCCACTGCTCGAGTCGGACCATCATGACCCAGAGACGAAAAGCGAACTAAACACAGAGACGATCTCACGAATGCTAAGTTGATTCTGAGAATTTTACCCGCTTATCTCCCACCTCTAAGCGACGCAATAAATTGAGACAGTGTGCCTAGAGAATTTGAGTATGAATTGGTCACTGCGTACCTCTCGAAGGGGATATGCACAGTTCGTGCAGATCAAGAAAATATAGCAGCGTTGAAGTTTAGAGACTTCAACCTCGGTGACAGGAAGGTCTACAGCATGCTCGCCCCACATAAGTACCTGACCAAGACAAAAGGAAAGAATTCAAAGATCATCCTTCAGTCATGGACCGATAACTTCACACAGTCCACAGTACTCAACGTCATGAAGATTCCTCACTTACCATGAAGGAACCAAGAAGTGAATGCATGCGTCAAGCTGTTGTTGTCCTGTTACCATGGCAGATACTTGTGGTTAAACCTCCGTATCATAGTGGATCTGACATTGATCAATTGGATCACAGGGCTGAGTATGCAAGGCCCTAACCCACAAGATTTATATCCCGTAAAAACCATCGATCGCGCTTTAGACAAAAGCATAAAAGACACCTATGGCGATGTCGAGAAAGGCACGTGAGGCTACAAGGTAGCTTCTATCCAAAGCGGCGCAATGCGCCTAGCCTGTCAATTAATCGCGTGAAAATTGATCTACAAGCACTGACCCACCCAAGTCACTAGTTTTGTAGTCGACCTCGCAGGGAAATGCACAGAGGGCCTACAAATGAATTGGGTGAAGTACCTCGTGAACCAATTGGAACTGGACTGGAAGGAAGAGAAAGATCAAGGATATGATTTCCACTTCAGTTAGCTTCTAATCCTGATTGATTTCATCGCATGGGAGATGCCGGAAGGTGCGACCTTCCTGGACATCAAGCCCTTTGAACCTCTAGCTGCAAAGTTCAATACACTGTGGTATTCCAGTGACATGAACAAGCAATGACAGTCAATTTTTTTATTCCACACATATTACAGTCAGCTGAAGTTAGTTATCCAGTCTGAGCCTCGCATCATGCCCAATACTCTTCACAGGTTTCGGCCTTTAATGAAATTCAATGCAGACCTCCATTTCATTTATATTACAATGCGTGTTGATGAGCACAAGCAGCAACTTCAATATTACTACAAGCTGACAGAGGAGGACTTAGAAGAAATCACCAAGGAATGGTTAGAGAACCTCCTCATTCCAGTCGTCCATGCAGAGATGTCTGATCTAGACAGTCCATAAACTATGCTATATACACCCATACCTAGCAATATAAAGAAGACTAAAGAGGTCCATGATTTAGACAACGCATCCGTGAAGACCTCTTCCATCTCAACAGAGCAAGGAGGAGATGGCAGAGAGATAGATGGCGTAGAAGTTGAACAAAATAAAGGTGAGGTTACATCGCCTCGAGACGAGGAGGACCCCTCAAAGAAAAGGAAGGTTTCCCCTCCGAAACCTTCTTCTAAGAAGAAATCGAAAGTATCTATGACCAAAATGAAGACCATCCTCACCTCCGATGACTTCGATTTCATCATAGCAGCCCTGAATGATTCTTCATTGGAGATAGAAGAGAAGCAAGAATCTAAGCAGGAGGACGTGTTCCATCAGATTAAGGACGAGCTCCAAGGAGTGCAGCAGGCACTACAATCCAGCAGTGCAGTCTCCACTGTGCCTCTATTAGCAGGAACATCAGAACTGGGAGATGAGCTAGCTCAAATCCACCACATCGATGATACAGTTGAAGCTCACCTTCGATAAGCTCAAGAAGAAACAATGGAAGCTACCTAGGCTTTGGCACAAGTACAGGGAGACCTTGAAGAACAATGTAGTACTGCAGAATGGGAAAGATTTCTCTACAAGCGAAGTGGGATGATGAAAAATCACAACTGCAGCAAAGAAACGAATAGTTGCTCATAGAGAAACTCGAAGTAAAGGAAATGGTTCAGAGAGCACTTCGCTCTGTGACAGTCGTATAAGTAAAGACTGAAGAGCGAGTTCCACAGTAGGTGGCACAACTTGAAGAAGTAATCTATCAGCGCATAGAAGACTTGGAGCTCCACACTATGCCCGAGACCCCTCAAGATGTATGAGACCAAAGGGAAGCAACTGCCCATAGCACAGTTGAAAGACTAAAATATCTTTCCTTGGAGTGAAATCAGTTGAGTAACCGCAACGCCCTAACATATGAGAACCTCACCGAGAATACAGAGTTACAAGCATTAGAGTCGTAGCTCAAGGAAGAAAAACATCACACAGACACACTACAGGCACAACTGAAGGCCTTGTCGGTCGTGGAAAGAATGAAGCAATATCAGGAGCAATGCTCGCCTAGTAGCAGATCCAGACGATTCAAAGCAGAGTGATGGAAGTTACTCAACAGCTTCAACCAATGTAAGATAAGGCGTGCCAATTATTCGCAGAGGTTGAAAGCTGAGGAGCAGAGCTAGAACGGGTTGTCATCGCAACAGAACAACACCTAGAAGGGCCCATGAACAACGCATTGATCCAGAAGTTCACCAAGAAAGAGGTCATCGCACATCAACAGGTCGAAGCAGCTCAAGCCAATCTCGAGCCCTTCGAAGAAGAACTGCTCAGACCAAAGTGACTCGGGATGAGTCACAGGTGAGTGTTGGGGGCCTATTGGCCCTGGACCAAATTTTGGGAGATTCTTGGTCATATTGACCTATTTTGGGACTTCGATAGCCTGTTGAAGGAGGAGCGCAAGAAGAAGCGGAGATCAAGGGATCTTGGCCCAGTTTTGGGTCCTTTTTGGGTTTTTGGGATTATGTAACGGGATTGGGATGTCAGCCCATGGGTTTGCCCATGCTTAGGCCTATTTTGTAATGTATAAATAGAAGGCTAGGCAATGTAAGAAGTATTTGGATATGCATCTATGTTAATGTATGCTAAGTGCAAGTAGGGTCTGTAAGTTCTTTGTGCATGACTATAAGAGACTTACAGAGCTAAGTGCAAGCCCTTGTAATAGATTGTAAAAGGATGAGTGTTGTAATGCAAGGAAGAAGGATCTAGCGAGCTGTGCAAATCTTATGTCCTGTGCAGAGTAGGGTTTTCATGGCTATGTGCTTGTAACCAATTGACTGAAGATAATAAAGAAGAAAAGTTGGTGGACATAGCCCTAGGGTGGGGGTGAACCACGTAAACACTGTGTTTTCTTGCTTTGTGCTTGTCTTAATATGTTTATGTCTTCTTTTCTAAGTGCTTTGATGTATTCAGATAGATTTTCTTATGCTTAGTGATAATGACATGTGAGGATATTATATCTGATCCATATGAATGTGCTGAGTGCTTGATCTGCTAGATCTGACCTACCTATTGATGTTAAGTGCTTGAGTACATTATATCAGTGTGAATGTAGCGAAGCCCTGTTTTATCAACGAAGTGATTATTGATTGTATATTGAGGGACTGACAGTGCTAAGTGCTTTATTAAGTAGTACAATCATAGATCAGTGTCCCAGCTAAGGTTGCAAACACCTGAGCATTCAACCACCCCTGCCTCTACCTCGGGTGAGACTTCATTTACTTCACAGGTGTTGCCGAAAGGGTCGGTTGTTAGGGCTTTGTTGGTGCGCTATTGTAGCGTTGAACCCTGGGTCTGCCCCTGTGCCAACAATTGGTAAGCAACAGGGATCGAAGCAATTACAACAATATATTCAATGTGAGTTGAACATGACAATAATGAGAATAGAACCTGGGTGGGGGGGATAATACTCGATCCCACAACCACTTGGGCTAGACCCAAATGACTAGAAATTTAAAATTGGGTCAACATATGATGTCAAATAACTTTTGTGATTTTTTTTATTGCCACATATGTATGTGACGACATCTCTCCAATACGAAGTTGTAAAGTGTCTCTCGATGCAATTACTAGTTCCTAAGTAACCCCAAGTACGAAGGTTAGGGTAGGGCACTAACAGTTGTGATTTTAATACATCATTAATGTTCCTTCCCATATCATAAATATATATTTTTTGTAAATAAAGCCCAATTTATGCTCAATCAAATGAATATAAAACTAGATCAATACCAACAAACAATCTGTTAAATCTATATTAGACATTAAGATTTATTAAAAATGTATATCTTCAATTTTGATTTATTGATATTTTAAAGGTAGATCCAAAACCTTCCAAGTCAAGCTTGTTTTATGCTTAGAAACTAGAAGTAGCCTCTCTCATAATATCATACTTGTAAATAAAAAATTATCAAAGCTGAAAAGCTTTATTTATAATCATTATTATTCATTATTATTTATATTCATGAAATATTACTATATTTTGTATCATTTGGTGATATATAATGATTTTGGATTTCATTTTATAAATATTATAGAAATGGTTGACAAATAGGTTCAATATATGTTGTTTGATTTTAATTTAGATCATAAATGTAAATAATGTAATTTTGTTTCATGAAAATTAATTTGGCTATATATTATTTATTTATATGTAGCACAAAAATCATATAAGAAAATCAATATTAGATAGATTAGTTCACCTTGTGTTACTTTGTACTGTATTTTACTGCAAATGTGTTTAGAATACTTGATTTTATTACCGTTAACTGTATAAAATAATTATTAATCTTTTATAACATTTTATTTATTTGTTGAACTTAAAGTGAAGGGCAATAAAAATGATAAACAAGGATGAATGTCAAATTCTAATACTTGAAAACTGTTTTGACTGGTAAAGTCTACTAAGGTATACATACCCTACCCCCTTCTCGATTTGAGCTTGTGATATTTTATGAGGAAACACATGTTCTTAACCATTAGGCCCACTCAGACTGTGTGGGAGAGATAGGATGTGTTAAATATATTTTATTCAAATTCTAAATAAATAATATTTAATTATAAAATTGTAATATGTGTGTATGTGTGTGTATGTGTGTGTGTGTGTGTTGAGTATATTTTTTTCAAAATAAATAAATATTTATTTATAAAACTGTAAACATATATATGTTTGGTCAATTGTATTTTATTTGTATATATGTGTGTGAGAAAGGTTAATTAAACATGGAATTATGAAATGAAAGTTAAGGGCACTTGCATGTTGTGTACTTTGTATACAATTTGATTGAGTCCAATGATTAAAAACATATGTTTCTTCTTAAGAAATCATACATTTAAATATGAAGGAGGATAAGATATGTACACTTAAAATTTGATAAAATGTTTCATTATAAGTTCACATTTAATATTTTTATAAATAAACAAATTATTTTATTGTTATTATATAATTGTTTTATATCTTTTTTTTTTTCTTAAGATATGTTTTCATTATAAGTTCACATTTAATATTTTATAAAAAAAAAAATTGTTTTATTATTATTATTATATAATTTTTTATATCTTTTTTTTTTTCTTATTAGTCCTTGTCGAAGGTGTACAAGGACTATAGCGATCGATAATTCGTTGACTTCATATTAATATGTCATTTGACTATAAATTTTCGCATCATCTCTATTGTTCTAACTATAGAACTAAAAACATTATTTTTATATAATAAAAAAAACCTTATATGTCATCATCTCATTGGAGAATATATGCGAAGTCTTATTGCCAACTTCATTATTCCCAATGTTGTAAATGTTTAGATATCCAAAGTTTTGAGCATTGACGCTCTTTTTTAATTTTTTATTTTTTATTGAAATGCTTACATACCAAAAGTTTTGAGCATCAACACTCTTTTTTAATGTTTCTATTATTTCTATTTGTCTTGAAATGTTTACATACCGAAAGTTTTGAGCATTGACACTCTTTTTGAGGTACTTGAATAGACATGACAGCTTAAATGTTTACATAGTGCGGGGCCCTTAAACAAGCCTGAAAACTTAAATGTTTTCATACCGTGAGGCCCTTAAACAACCCTGACAACCTTAAATGTTTACTTAAATAGGATTCTCACAGTACATTTTTCCTCGAATTTTTCCATACAATGTTGCAGTGAATTTGGACAATATTGTTGTCCATCGCCACTCGCATAGGCATCATATGTTTCATACTTCTTCTATGTTTGGAATGCAATTTATTCATCATTGAAGATACATACATTGTTTACTGGTTCACTGGTTGCTTCTTGTTCGTTGGTTCATCGGTTCGTCAATTGTTGCTAGTTGTTGTTTGGTTCAACTTTGCAAGGTTGAGCTCCTGCACTTGCAGTTGGAACTATTGGTGCTTGTTTCTTTCTTTGTTTTTCTTCAACATTGCAAGTTTGGGGTCCTACACCCGCAGTTTGAGTTGTTTTTTCACTTTGCAGGGTTCAAGTCCTACACCCACAATTTGACCTGCGCTTCTATCGTTCATCATTGCCTAGTAAGTTTCGATACCATAGTTTCATTCATATTTGTTCTTTTTTGTTTACTGTTTGCAAGTCATCTATGTTTCAATTTTATTCTATGCTTGGAATGCAATTTGATCATCATTGAAGATACATATATTGTTTATTGGATCACTAGTTGTTGTTTGTTCGTTGGTTTGTTGGTTCGTCGATTGTTGCTTGTTGTTGTTTGGTTCAACTTTTCAAGTTTGAGGTCATGCACCTGCAATTGGACCTTTTGGTGCTTGCTCACTAGTTTGTTTCTTGTTGCTTTCTTTTGTTTCCTTCGACTTTTCAAGGTTGGGGTCTTGCACCGACAGTTGGAGTTGTTTTTTTTCACTTTGCAAGGTTCAAGTCCTGCACCTGCAAGTGGACCTGCTCTTCTGTCGTTCATCATTAACGAGTAAGTTTCAATAGCATACTTTCATTTGTATTCATTGTTTTCATTTTTCAAGTAAGAATGTTTAAATACTAATAATGTTTAAGTATTTAATCATCATTCTTATCCTGTAGAATTTCCATATAGGTTGGCATATCTTTTTCTCCTGCTCTTAAATTTTCTTCTGATTTTTTCCTGAGGCTCTATAGCATGTGCATGCCAATGTTGTTTTCACAACTTCGGCTGTCATTTTTATATAATTTCAAATCTTGGTCCTTTGCCGTGTGTAACAAAATGGAAATCTAGAGCCTATATCGATCCTTCCTATCCCGTACGGGAATCAAACACGTGTCTTTTGCATGAAAAATACGATGTCAAGCTTGTTGCCTTTGTAGGATGTTCTTGTAGAAGAAAAATGTAGATAGGTGTAGAAGGGCTAGGTATGGTACAACAGTGCCTAGGAGATAATTGCACAAAATTGGCATATCTTTCCCTCCTGCTCTTAAATTTTGCTCCAATGTTTTCTCCAAACTCTAAACCATACCTACAGGCCTTTGCAAAATGTTCTTGTAGAAGAAAAATATGTTGAAATGGTGCTAGCAAGAGTAGTATTTCGTGGATTTCAAATTGCAATATTCAATCTCTATGCCACTCTGTGTGCAACATTTCTAACATAATGAATGTTTTCTCAAATGCATCACATTATTTACATATGGAAAAAACCATTATCATTCTAGGATACTTTAGTGTTGACATGCTACAAAATAGTGCCATAACAAAACAATTGGAAAACTACATGTGTAATTACAATGTCTGCTTTCTTTTGGTTAAGATAAAACAAGTACAGAACACACTTATTGACCATATATGGTGAAATGTTCCGATATCACAATACAACCTCTTTATCTTATACACAGACTGGTCTGACCACGATACAATTTGTCTTGTAGTTGAATTATGAAATATGCATCAAAGATATTACAAAATTGTATTTCCATGTCTCAAAGCATATCTAGATACTTTGTTGCACAAAACCAAAACATTCAGTGACGACCATCCAACTTCTTAATATTTTCTGGCTTGTAATATATTTTGGCCAGCAAACATTCTATATAATCACAGCCATGGATCAAGAAAAACAAAGGTTCATGCTTCTAACTCTCTTTTATTATATTCCTTTGATTCTCATTTATTATATGTACATATTACTTGTTTTCTCTTGCATACCATATTACATTCATTTTCATTGTATTTTGTGCATTCCCACATTGAAACAAATAGAATAACTCGACAAGACGAAGGACTCTTTACCACAAATGTAGAAGAGGAGATACAAAGGTGCATGCTTCTACTCTTATTTCATATTCCACTGTTTTGCATTTCATTTATTCTCTGTATATTTGTTCTACTTCTTTGCACCTAATTTATTGTATGTAGATACTACGTATCTTCCTACATAATAACTTATCTTCATGTCAATTGTATTTTTTGTGCTGCCACATTGGAATAAATAGAACTGTATTTATTTTTTTACATGTCTTTCTACATAACAACTTACCTTCATGTCCACTATATGTTCTACATTGCTACATTGAAAGAAACAGATTAGTTGGAAAAGAGGATGAAATCTTATATGCCACAACAGAGGAATCTAAAGTATAATCTTCGAAAAGGTATACCAATTGTGATAGTAAATCAAACACACAAAACAAGTAGGTGGATAAAATATTGGACTAGAAAATGATGATTTGGAAACAATGGGTCTTTGTTGAGACTTCCCACTTTTGAACACTTCCCTCCTCATTTCTATTTTCCCACTCTCTATTACCCATTTTTTTCCCTCTTCTATACTTAACCAAATTTCCCTTTCTTTTTCCCCTCTACTTTCACTTTCTGGTTGCTTTGCTTAGTCGTTTTTTTCGAAAATGTATAAGTGCATGGGTTGGCGGTCTCATGGGTTCACATTTATACTCATGCTTCTATATCATGAGCCCAATCGATGGCTTCCTCATTCCATACTAAGTCACTTTTTTTATCGTGGGTTCCCAGGCTGAAGGGCTCAAAATTGCGCCTCTAGCTTCGAGGTTTCCCCGATATACAGATTGGTTGTCGGACTCCCCCATCATGCATTTTTCCATGTTACACATTTTTGCAGTCAAAAATTCTAAGGCATACAATTTGATCGTCGGGTCCTCATGCTTCGTGAGTATCCCTTGACACCCTATTTCATATTCCATCTCCTTCGAGCCTATAGGTGACATTCAAAATAATTATGGACAATATAAAATGAATATGCTTATTTAGTCCTTCTGATGTTCATGTACACATGCTTGCATCATAAAAAGTTGGACTAGTGACATGGGCATGAGCAATCAATCATCGCAAACATCAACATAATGACAAGGCCAAAGGTAAAGATTCATAAATTTTTCTCTTGATATGATTACCAAACAAATATCATGACCTATTTATTCATCTATGCCATGATAAATATGTTGATGTCATCTGCAACACATACTTTGTAGTTCA
>ML798657.1:306273-340891 GCA_009831015.1 Picea engelmannii | reverse complement strand
GCAGTATGAAAATATTTCAATGAATGAATGCTAGAAATAGGGAGGGTTCTACACCACTCACGAGCATGTCCTTCCAAAGAAAATCTGAACATTTTAATAAGAACATCCTCATGATCAATATTTAGCCCATGCATACACTCATGAAAATACAACAAGTGTTCACTAGGATGATCATGCTCATTTCCCCCAAACCTCGGAAGGCAAGGTTTCCATACTTCTCTATCAAGTATAAGATTTGGAAATCTAGGTATACAAGATAAGTCACAAAATTCATACCTTCGAGACATAATAGATTCCATTGCATAAGAAAATATGAACTATAAGTGCTTCCAATAGATTCTTTCTTCATGGATTGTATTTTCCAGGTGAATGATGCAATCTATATTATGTGACCATCCCTTGTTCACCATTAAATACTGGCTCTGTTCTATGTCGTTCTCCCAGGGAAGATATTCTTCATCTTCATCCCTGATAACGACGCCAAAAATGTTAGCACTAGAGATTACACCTACACTGTTGTAGGTGTAAGTGAAGTACCCATCAGAATATAAATGGATTGAATGGTTTGAGTAGGTGGATCAACAAGATTGGGAAAAAAAGGGAGAGGGAAGCAAATTGTCCATAGAGGCATTCCATTGGGCAAGGAATCATAAAATCCTATAGATCAAAGGAAATCAAATTGTGTATCAGAGAAAAGGGATATATAATGATGAGTGGAATCATGGTGGCTATGAAAAAATGAAGAACATCCATTGTACAGAGATCCTTTCTACAAACAGATACAGATTTCTTTGACATTAAACAATGATTTAATGGGAAAGCTACAACAGATCCTCTATTGCTCATGAATCCATCCATCAATGGAAGTTATGATCCTCAAAACCTGCAACATATTCAAGCAAGAAGATAACAAAGAAATGAAAAAACATAGAAGAAAATATGATGCCAAATCTCATGAATATTTAATGGCAGAAAATGTCATTACAAACAGGCCCTCAGGCTTACAAATGACCAACTAAAACTGCTCCAACTTTCTCCTCTCTTGGCTCATGAATCCAACCCCTTCCTTATCAAAATCCACTTTCATATATAGTGAATGATATCTATATACCTTAAGGAGGTATAAACAATGGAGCTACATAGGATCATCCTCCATTTAGGAGTCTTGTTACAAAAGATTCCAACAAAAACCTAACAAATTCCTATTTTGGGGGATCTTGTCTACTGAGATAAATGCCTTTTGAAACAGGTCATGATGCTTGATCTGGAGATGGAACACATGTTCCTCATGTCCAGCTAACTCCTAGGAGACCATTCAAACCTTCCCTGACATCTTGAAACCTTCCCATAGATTGAATTGTTAGTCTGTTAGAGTTCGCAACACCTTTGACAGTATGCGTTGCGAACTTTCCTGTAGGTGATGTTTTTATAGTTTCTCCAAAAATATGAAGTGGGTCGGGCTGAATGTTTGTCCTCAATTCAACAACACTATGTTTTTCCTCCATACCAAATTTCATTGGAACCCAGATTGGAATTCAAAATTTAAGATCAAAACAATCCTATGTTGTGTGCTAATGTTTACTAACTATCATAAATTACCAGTTCGTAGCGTCGACGCTAGGAACTTTGCTGTAGTATCATGTTTCACTTTACCAAAGTTTTAAATATCTCAAAATTGTATAAAGGAAAGTACCCAAACTGATATTCATGGTTTGAAAAACATAGAAATCACCATAAATGTGTAAAATGTATGAAACATGAACTTGAGCAAAATTGATGCTTGGTTATGGAGGTTCAACATATTCATTTTCAAATCTTGGAGCTTATTCTAGTAGAAACCTTGGTCAACATGTCATAGGGATCTGTCCTTATAATCTCCCCTCCCTTGTGAGTTTTCTTATGTTGTTGACTATCCATAATTGTTGCTGGTAGAATGTATTTTCTGTGAGTTTTAATGGATACTATATGTGTGAAAAGAAGGAAAACATGAGATTAGGGTATTTGATGAAAAAAATATTTTCAATAGGCTGGAATTAAACATTCTTTCATGGATTTTATTCCATACACAGAAGGTAAAGAGAAGATACTCCTTCAATCATAAATAGTGAGGAATGTCATCTGGGAGTTGAAATAAAGGAAGTGCAAGAAAATTATAAGCTTAAACATGGTGTTCTCATTAATTCAAATATCAGTTGATCAACATGATAATTCATGCAATATTTTAAAACTGGTTTAAAAACTGATCAAACACATACTTCAAGCTTAGGATGGGTGTAAACTTATCCTTCAAAAGTTGAGCTTGTAAAGATGCAAAAAAATGGGGTTTTAACAATGCTGGAATAGAGGGTTCGCAACGCCTGGAAGAGAGGGTTCACAATGGTGGGGAAAATGAGTGAAGTAGGTGAAATATGAACTGTGGGAAAGATGGATGAAGTCTAGAGATAATCTGGTTTAATGATAAAGGTTCGGAGCATAACGGAAACTATTTTGAAATCTATCATCAAAATGAATGGGACAATTCACAGCGGCAATAGGAAATCCATCCAAAACCCCTTTCTCGACCCTCAAATAGGATGAGAAATCTCATGGAGTGCCTGGTGGTATTCAGTTTGATGATGGTATCTTTGAATTTGCATAGGGGTTCCTACAAGTTGTCCAACCTCCAACGCTCCTCTTCAACCAATTCTGCAGCGCCAGTTCGTAGCGTTGTCTACCAGTTCGCAGCACTGTCTACCAGTTCACAACGCCTATCTACTAGCTCACAACACTTGTTTCAAACAATAATTTCCTACTTCAAGGAGACTGTGAGGAAATATGATGACATGATCCCTGAAAATTGGTTAAAAATAGGCTCTGAAAACTATAAAATCCTTTTGACATGATCCATAAATTGCAAATGATGAAAAATGAATGCATGAGGTACTTAGAGTATGTTGCGAATTCTTCTAGTGAGTTGGCAACACATACACCCAACTTTGACTTGACACTTAAATGAATGGTTGGTGACAAGGAGAAACTTGTGTACAACTTGGGAGTGTAACATATCAAGGTAATTATGTAAGGATCAAAGGTGTGACTCAAAAACAAAACCAAAGTGATTCATTTTTACCCCTACAATTCTATTTGCTAACAAGGTGTTGTCCCTATTTCATAGCACTTTGAATGAAGTCCTCATTTTTAAATCAGAGCAGTTTGAACTCCTCCTCCTTTGTAAACTGGAGCACTTTCCAACAATTTCCGAAGCATTTTTAAACAACTTCCAGAGGCATTCATGGGAACTCCTCCAGTATTATCCATATCTCATCAAAGGAATGCGTCCAATGTGGTATGGAGAAGTATCCAACAGCTCCTTCTTCATGGGAAGACAAAATCGAAAATTTTCTAAGTGTCCTTTTACCGGTAAGAAACAATAAGATCTTGAGTTCGAAAGTCCATATTTTTTTCATACGAAGTCCGATTAAAGTGCCTTTTTTTTTGCAATGCAGAGAGCATGAGGGGTTTCAAGTGAGAGACTTTACAAATTCATTCAATCCTTTGATTAGATTTATGTTTAATGAAGGTCATGGTTAATGAGGCTTTCTTGACAGGAAATCCTTCACAGTCATTATGTAACTGCTGGACCTTGGATTTTGATTCTGTTAGTTGCGTTGGAATGATAATCAAGTAATTCATACAGTTGACCTATTATGGTGATTAAAAGTACACTTTGACGAATGCCGAAAAAATCCGCTCAATGACATTTTTTAATGGAAGTTTGTGTCCTATTCTTTCTACTTTTTTGCCCAAATTCAGTTTTGTGAGTTATTAAGTCATATATGATGCATAGACTCTTGGTTTATACACTGGAGTTGAGAAAACATGTCAATGGAACATGAATATAAATCCAATAAAACAACCAACTAATGTTTAGAGAATTTAACATTGTTTAGGAGCTAGGAGGACCAATTTTCTTCTTATATGTGTTTCAAAGCCACCACAAGATGATGCAGGAGCATCACCTTCAAGGATGACAATGTACACATGGAGGCAAATAGAGGACATCTCAGCAATGAAATAATTTCAAATCGAGCATTAACTCAGAATTTAAATGGGTTGTTGAAATATTTTTGTAACAACATTTTTAAATCTAACTTGTTTTTAAAGTCTCTAAGGACTGTAAGAAACTACAGATATGGAGTGACGAATCTATCTGGTAGTAATTAGCAGTTATTGTAATAGGACATAGTAGGTGTTAGTTTTGAAATTTGAAATGATAGTTTTCCGAATAGGACGAGAGAGCTCATGGACCCAGTCCTTAGATAGTTTTTCAGTATTGTATTGGAATAGAACAGGATGCATGAGATCGGAATGTAATAGACATAGTAGAACATAATAGAGTAGGAGTAATACTGTGTAATTTTATTTTTCATGGGTAATAGAACAGACACAATTTTCCCGAACTTGGACTGTGTTCATTTGACGTATGAATCAATGAATGTTGTATTCTATATATTGTTTTTATTTCATTCTCATTCATGTATGAGAGTTTGAGAAGGTGACTGTATGAGTCTGTAACGAAACTGGATAAGTTTCAATTTTTTTTCTTATGAACCTTGTATGCAAGGTCTGCATCCCAAATGAAAGGTGTGCATTGATTGAGTCTCAGAATGACTCAAAGAAGGGTTCAGAGAGAACAAAGGAAACTTGAGAATCCAGGTGCAAGGAGTGCATAGAGTCTAGAAACAACCAAGTGTCAAAGAACCAGGAAGGGAAAATGCCAGGTGGGCAAGGAGAGTTCTTTCAAAGAGACCTTTGATTCTGAGTTATCAAGGTTTCAAATAATGCAAAGTTTGCGTGAGAGGTCAAATCCTATAAATGAGAAAGCTCAGGAGGGATAACACTTGCAGATTTCTCACTAAACCAAAGTGGACTTGCAAAGAAAGGGACAAAGGCTCGAAACCTTTGGAGGCTAAAAAAATCTTCAAAGACTGGAAGCAACAAAGGTTCTAGAGGAAGAACGACCGAGATTGGAGGAGCACAGAGATGAGGAAAGACAACCGTGACACCATCATATCTGCAGAAGTAGCGTGAACCTTAATGTTTTGTGCACAAAGGAGGATTTCAACATTTCGGCATTTGGAGGAACATAGGTGAAAACTATTTCGAACTCATGATACGCGAAATCCCGAGGAGAAATCAAACCGTTAGATATCCAAGAGGACACGTGTCAGCCAGACGAAAAAATTAAAGGAGGGGCACATGGTAGTCGAGAATCATTTCACTGACTCGTGACTTGAATTGGTCAAAGGGTAGGACTGCAAAAACTCACGATATGCGAAATCACGATGTAATCATGGTCGTTGATCCAAGAGTGATCTAGACCGTCGATCGGCTAGAAGGATACTTCATCATTTCTGGAGTTGGGGGTTTGAGTGGGAGAACCTTCACAAAGTGTCGAGTCACGAAGTCCCGACTCAGCAGAAGGAGGAACGTAGGTCATTGATCAAGGGATAGCAAGGATCGTCGATCTAGCATGGAAGAGTTTCGACGTTTCAACGTTTGAGAGCTTGAAAGTGCAGGAACTCTTGGTCTTGCAAGTCACAAAATCCCGACACACGAAACTGCGACGTTCTCAGAGGTCAGGACCTGGTCACAGCCGAGGGTCACATTGATGACAAATCAAGGGTTAGCTCTCAGTTCGGGGTTCGACATTTCAGGAGTTGGACGAGTTTGTGTGGTTTTCAATCGAAAACCCCGAAGTCACGAAACACAACACACCCTTTGGAGGTAGCTTGTGGTCATGTGGAGCGGTCACATGAATGGAAGGAGGTAGTTATTGTTAATCCCTTTTGGGGTTTTGAGATTCGGGGGTTCAATAGTAGTTCATGTGTTGGAAGTCCCGACACGCGAAGACCCAGAACGCTTTTTGGTGTAGGTGCACGGTTATCTCCCGTAGCCATGTGGAGGTGAGGCTCGAGTCTAGTGCTTGATAGTGCAGTCCAGATTTCACAAGGACCTGCGGAAGAATATATTTAAGAGATTCCAGCATGGAATCAAAGAGCCACTTCGGCTTAGAAGTAAGAAACTATCTGAAGGCCGAGAGGCTAGCAGACCCATCGAAGCTAGGGAAAAAAGGGGGGGTTTGCATCAGGTGGTATCAGAGAGGAGTTTTAATTTGTTTGCAGACAGCAGGAAAAAGGATAAAGGAGGAAAGTTGGTATCATTGTGGTATCAAGGAAAACTTGATTTTTGTTTCTAGGTGACGCAGTGAAATCATGCCACTAAGAAGGCATAGAGCGAATGCAGAAATGGAAGAAGAAATGAGTTGACTCTAAATGAGACTGGACACCATGGAGACAACACAAATAAGAGAACCAGACGTTGGTGATGTCAGTGAAGATGAGGGTGAATAAGAGGCAGAGGTCGAAGAAAATGTAGCAGAGGATGATGCATAGGATCGCTTGATAAAATTTGTTTCAAAAATAGGAGCCAGAGCAAGGATAGAGGTACCTATGTATGAAGGAAATTTATAAGTTGAATAATTGTTAGACTGGGTACGTGCTATGGAAAAATACTTCAATTATGAAGATATCAAATAAGACAAGATGGTGAAGCATCCAATGACAATATTGAAAGGTCATGCAACGTTATGGTGGGATGAACTGCAAGAAGAAAGTAGAAGAAATGGTAAACAAAAAATTAAAAACTACGATAGGATGGTAGCCAAGATGAAAGCCAAGTTTATCCCGAAGGATAACCAGATCAATATTTACAAAAGATTGCAGAACCTGAAACAGAGGTGTTTATCAATGAAGGAGTACACTGAAGAATTTTACTGACTGAACATCAGGGTTGGACAGAAAGAGAATGAAGATGAGAAGACATCCAAATATATCAATGGGATGAGATATTAAATCCAAGAAGAGATCAACATGATGTCTGTTAGAAAATCCAACGAAACATAGGCAAAAATTCAAGCAAAGGTAAGGGAACCAGTAGAGAAAATTTCCAGAAGTCGAAGCCTAAAGATGACAAACAACATAGTCACCAGGAGAAGGGTGGAAGTTCTAAAGAAGGATGGTATGGAGAAAGAGGTTCGTTTTCTAGAGGAAGAGGAAGAGGAAGAGCCAGAGGGGGCATAGTTAAATGCTATACTTGTGGAAAAGAAGGACACAAATCTTGGGAATGTCCTGACAGAAAAAGAGAAGGTGGAGAAGCACACATTGCCGAAGCATAGAAGCATGTGGAAGAGGAAGCAACAGAAGGAGGAAGAAACCTCATGATGAGGAAAATTCTTCTCAAACCAGAAAAGGGACCAGTTCAGTGAACAAGTTTTTTTCAGAATTGCTTGCAATATGAAGGATAGAGTTTGCAAGGTGATCATAGAAAGTGGGAGAACTGACAATCTAGTATCCACATAGATGGTGGAAAAACTGGAGCTGAAGACAACTGCACATCCAAATCCATACAAGGTATTGTGGTTGCAGAAAGGACATCAAATCATGGTAAGTCAACAATACCAAGTTGAATATAAAATAGGAGGTTACAAAGATGAAATACTGTGCAATGTAATTCCTATGGATGTCTGACATATTTTATTGGGGAGGCCATGGAAGTTTGACATAAAATTTATTCATGATGGAATAAAAAATACGTATACCATAGAAAATAATGGTAGAACACATATGTTGTTACCCATAGAAGACAAAGAGAAAAATAAAGCAGCTAGTTAAAGCATACTTCTCATGAGTGGGAAGGAGTTCTTGAAAGAAGTCAAGGAGGAGAAATAAACACAGTTTGTTGTAGTGAGGAAGCCTAGAGTTATCCTTACAAATACTTCTATAGAATATTTGCCTATAGAAATGCAGTAACTGTTAGAAAACTTTGTTGATATATTCATGGATGAGTTACCACAGTCATTGCCACCCATTAGGAGCATAAGCCATCACATTGACCTTATTCCAGGAACTAGTTTACCAAAAAAGCAGCTTATAGGTTGACACCTAGAGAGAATGAGGAGGTCAAAAAGAAAGTCCAAGAGTTGTTGGATAAAGGGTTAGTCAGGGAAATCCTAAGCCCATGTGCAGTACCGACTGTACTAAGCCCAAAGAAGGATGGAGGATGGAGAATGTGTACAGATTCTAGAGCCATCAACAAGATAACCATTAGGTACATATTTCATTTACCGAGGATGGATGATTTGATAGACTGTTTGAGTGGAGCAAGCTATTTTTCCAAGATAGACTTAAAGAGTGGATATCATCAAATAAGGATGAGAGAGGAAGATGAATGGAAAACATCATTCAAGACAAATGAAGGATTGTTTGAATGGATGGTCATGCCATTTGGGATGAAAAATTCATCGAGCACATTTATGAGACTGATGAATGAAGTGTTGAAAGACTTCATAGGAAAATTTGTCATAGTATATCTGGATGACATACTAATCTTCAACAAGTCAAAGGAAAAACACCTAAGAAATTTGACATCAGTGATGGAAAGGTTGCAACAAGAAAAATTGATGATAAATATGAAGAAGAGTTATTTGATGAAGAAGGAGCTCATATATTTTGGTTTCATGATCTCTTCAAATGAATTGAAGATGGACCCAGAAAAAGTGAGAGCGATCAGAGAATGCCTGTCACCGAGCATCATATTTGAGGTCACAAGTTTTCATGGGTTAGCAAGATTTTATAGGAAATTTATCAGAAATTTCAGTGGCATATGTGCACCCATGTTGGACACTATGAAGAAGAAACACAAGTCCTTTAGTTGGACATAGGAAGATGAAAAAGGTTTCAGAGTGTTGAAGGAGAAAATCACAGAGCAGCCAATTCTGGTCTTACCATATTTTGGAAAAACATTTCAGGTGAGATGCGACACAAGTGTATTAGCTATTGGAGCATTCTTGAGTCAAGATAATAGGCCCGTTGCTTATTTCAGTGAGAAACTGAATGATTCCAAGAAAAATTATTCCACGTATGACAAGGAATTTTATGCGTTGATTCAATCTTTGAAAAAATGGAGGCATTATCTAATTCCTAAAGAATTTGTCTTGTACAGTGATAATCATGCTTTGCAATTTATTACCAGGCAAGAAAATTTGAATCAGAAACATGCCAAATGGATATAATTTATGCAAAATTTTACTTTTGTTATTAAACACATTGTTGGAACTACTAACAAAGTCACAGATTTTTTGAGCAGGAGGAATTTGATTGTACAGGAATTCTAGGTGGAGACTTTGGGGTTCGAAAACCTCAAGGAGATGTATAAATAAGATGCATATTTCAAAGAAGCTTATGAGGCATGAAAGAATGATTTATTGGGAGACATAAGCCCATGGAATGAATATTTGATTCAGGATGGATTACTGTTCAAAGGAATCCGATTATGCATTCTGAAGTGATCAATGAGAGACAACCTGCTGAAAGAGAAACACAGTGGAGGTTTAGTTGGACACTTTGGTCATGATAAGACATTTGCACAGCTGAGCAATTCGTATTATTGGTCGAGCATGAGAGAAGAAGTGAATAAGTTTGTGAACAAATGCATAATTTGTCAATATGCAAAAGGAAGACAACAAAACACTAGTTTGTATCAGCCATTACCAATTCCAGAGAGGTCGTGGGATGCAATCAGTATGGATTTTATTTTGGGATTGCCTAGAACTAAAAAAGGGAGCGATTCCATATTTGTTGTGGTAGATAGATTCTCAAAAGTGTCACATTTCATACCATGTCAGAAGACAAGTGATGCCACACACATCGCCAACTTATTTTTCAGAGAAGTAGTAAGACTACATGGATTGTCGAGGAGCATAGTTTCAGACAGAGACAACAAATTTGTAGGACACTTTTGGAGGACTCTATGGAAGCGACTGGGGACGAACTTGTCCTTTAGTTCAACATATCACCCTCAGACAAATGTACATACTAAAGTAGTAAACACGAGTCTTGGAAACATGTTGAGAAGTTTAGTCACTGAGCAAGGTCGACAATGAGATCAAATTCTAGCACAGGCAAAATTTGCGTTCAACAATTCAGTGAACAAGAGCACAGGAAAAAATCCATTTGAAATTGTGTATGCTATACAACCAAGAGGGATTATAGAGTTGAGAAATTTGAATCAAGATGAGTTCAGAAGTGCTAGAGCAGAAGATTTTGCAGTAGAGATGCAAAAACTCCATGATGGAGTCAAAGAGCAGCTACAGGACATCAACCAGAAATATAAGAGCAGAGTTGATCAAAAGAGAAGAGAAGTTCAATTCGAAGTTGGAGATGAAGTTTTAGATCATTTGAGAAAAGAGAGATTTCCAAGGGGAAAATATAACAAATTGAATATGAAAAAGATAGGACCATGCAGGATTCTCAAAAAATTCATAGCAAATGCTTATGAGATTGAGTTGCCAGACAATGTTGGGATATCGCCGATATTCAATGTTGTAGACCCTTATCCTTATAGGAGATATGAAGCAGGAGAATCACATGATTAGAAAGAAATCCAGTGGGAAGAGAAATTGCCCACTTAAAAAAAACCTCAGATGGAGAAAATTATTGAACAGAGGGATGGAAAGAAAACCAGGACGAAAACATATCCCGAGTACTTAGTGAAGTGGAAAGATCATCCAATGGAAGATGCAAGTTGGGTCACATAACCTCATATTTTGAAGCATGGAAAGATAGTGCATGAGCTCATGGACAGGAGTCCATGAAAAATTTAAACCAGAGGAGTATGATGCAAGAGCATCGCCTTCAACGATGACAACGCACACATGGAGGCAAACAAAGGACATCTTAGCAATGAAATAATTTCAAATCGAGCATTAACTCAGAATTTAAATGGGTTGTTGAGATATTTTTGTAACAACACTTTTAAATGTAACTTGTTTTTAAAGTCTCTAAGGACCGTAACAAACTACAGATATGGAGTGTCGACTCTATCTGGTAGTAATTAGCAGTTATTGTAATAGGATAAAGTGGGTGTTAGTTTTGATGTTTGAAATGATAGGTTTCAGAATAGGACGAGAGAGCTCATGGAGCCGATCCTGAGATAGTTTTTCAGTATTGTATTGGAATAGATCAAGATGCATGAGATCAGAATGTAATAGACATAGTAGAAGATAATAGAATAGGAGAAATATTGTGTAATTTTAGTTTTCATGCGTAATAGAACAGACAAAATTGTCCCGAACTTGGGCTGTGTTCATTTGACGTATGAATCAATGAATGTTGTATTTTGTATATTGTTTTTATTTCATTCTTGTTCATGTATGCAAGTTTGAGAAGGTGATTGTATGAGTATGTAACGAAACTGGATAAGTTTCAATTGTTTTTCTTCTGAACCTTGTATGCAAGGTGTGCATCCCAAATGAAAGGTGTGCATTGACTAAGTCTCGGAACGAATTAGAGAAGGGTTTAGAGAGAACAAAGGAAACTTGCGAATCTAGGTGTAAGGAGTGCACAGAGTCTAGAAACGACCAAGTGTCGAAGAACCAGGAAGGTAAAATGCCAGGTGGGTGAGGAGAGTTCTTTCAAAGAGACCTTTGATTCTGAGTTATTGAGGTCCCGAAGAACGCAAGGTGTGTGTGAGAGGTCGAATCCTCTAAAGGAAAAATATTAGGAGGGATAACACTTGCAGAGTGCTCACTAAACCAAAGTGGACTTGCAGAGGAAGGGACAAAGGCTCGAAACCTTTGGAGGCTGAAAAATCTTCAAAGAATGGAAGCAGCGAAGGTTCCAGAGGAAGAACAATTGATATTGGAGGAGCGCAGAGATGAGGATAGACAACTGTCAGATCTGAAGAAGTAACACAAACCTTAATGCTTCATGCACAAAGGAGGATTTCAACATTTCTGTGTTCGGAGGAGCAGAAGTGAAAACTCTTCCGAACTCGTGATACACAAAATCTTGACGAGAACTCAGACTGTCAGATATCTAGGAGGACACATGTCAGCTAGATGGAAAAATCAAATGAGGAATGCGTGGAAGTTGAGGAGAATTTCGCTGACTCTTGAATTGAAGTGGTCAAAGGGTAGGACCGCACAAACTCACGATACGTGAAATCGCGATGTAATCATGGTCGTTGATCTAGGAGTGATCTGGACCGTCGATCATCCAGAAGGAGACTTCGACATTTTGGGAGTCAGGGATTCGAAGGGGATAACCTTCACAAAGTGTCGAGTCATGAAGTCTCAACTCCGTAGATGGAGGAATGTGGTTCGTTGATAAAGGGATAGTGAGGACCATCAATCTAGCATGGAAGATTTTCGACATTTTGGCGTTCGGGAGATTGAAGGTGCAGGACCTCCTGGTATCGTAAGTCGCAAAGTCCCGACACATGAAAACACGATATGCTCGGAGGTCAAGCCCTGGTCATAGCTGAGGGTCACATTGATGATAAATCAAGGGAGGAGATTAAGCCGCTAACTCTCAGTTCAGGGTTTGACATTTCGAGATTTGGACGAGTTTGTGTGGTTTGCAATCATAAACCCCAAAGTCGTGAAACGCAACATGCCCTTTGGAGGTATCTTGTGGTCATCTGGAGCAGTCACATGAATGGAAGGAGGTATTTATTGTTAATCCCTTTCGGGGTTTTAGGATTCATGGGTTCAAGAGTATTTCATGTGTTGGAAGTCCCGACACGCGAAGACCCAGAACAATTTTTGGTGTAGGCACATGGTTACCGCCCCTAGCCATGTGCAGATCAGGCTCGAGTCTAGTGATTGATAGTGCAGTATGGGTTTCCCAAGGACACGTGGAAGAATATATTTAAGAGATTCCAGCATGAAATCAAAGATCCACTTAGGCTCAGAAGTAAGAAACGATCTGAAGGTTGGGAGGCTAGCAGACCCACTAAAGTTGGGGAAAAAGGGGGGGGATTGCATCACAAGACCTACAGATGCTGCAGTTAAACCATCCGATGATAGAAAACACTTTCATGTTCATGGTTTAGTAATAAAATTAAGAGGAACAAGGTAATCAATATGGTATGGTATGCACAATGAAAGCTGTTGGAAACACAAACAATTTAATTATGACTGCAACATAAAGTAGATTAGGCAAGGTAAGCACTCAATTAAATCAATTATCCAACCAGATTTAAAAGGCTTAATAATTGGACATTATAGGATTCTGACTGATGGGAACAAAGTGAATGATCTGACTTAGAGGAGAATAGGAGAGGCATCAAGATGAAGGTGTGTCTTGTTGACAGGTTCGATGTTGATGGGAGAAAAAGGATCCCTGTCTATACGCTTGGTGTTGATGAGGGATCGACAATTTATTATTGGCATACCAGTGGAAGGAGAGGAAAAATAGTGGATAAGAATTACATCAAAGGACATCGGAGGAATGAGTCTGGTGAAAGGATTTTCTCAAACAGAGGTGATGTTCATAACTCTTCTAGTCACATCGACAAAGTTCATGGGAACTCCTCTGGTGATACTTGAGAAAACGGTGGCAAGTTCATTGATAGGGAGGTTAATATTCCGACGAAGTTAGGAGGAAGTTTCTCTATGTTATCGAAAATGATTATGGGTACTCCTCCAGTTGCACTGGAAAGGATAATAAGAAGTGTATCGATAAAGAGTTATATGTATCGAAGGACTTGTTTAGAACTTCTCTGGTTTCCCCAAAAAATATGATGGGGAGCTCGCTAGTGTCACTCAACTCCGTCAGTATTACCAGAACTCTGTGGAAAATGTAAGTAAAGAAACATTCAAAGGGAAGCATCATGAAGAATCACTACAAATGTTAAAGTATGGAGAGTGAAATGAGAGATTTTAGTTTTTCCATTTGCATGAAAGAGTATTAGAGGTATTTTCAGTAGAGGTTTAGTAAAGGGGGGACCAATTTCTTCTCTTAAGGAAAATATAAGAGAAGAAATTAGGGAGGGTGTAGGGTGGGCACTATATCATCCTATAAGGAGTCTTGGACACTAGGGAAGCTCCAGGAATCAAATTAATGGAGAAATCTATATCTCTCTTTGGTGGAAACCCTGATATCTCTCTAAATACATCTTCAAATTCTTTCAAGAATGGATGATTTTCAACACTTGGCACTTTATCCTTAGTTTCTTCTTCCCTGTGGGTTGCATAAATTTGGCATCTTTTCCTCTAGCTTATTTTCATATGCAAGGCCGAAATTTCTTTGATAGATACTTCCCTTGGAATACCCTGAATAGTTTTCAAGTTCCCTTTCTTGTCCAAACAAGTGAAGACATTGTTATAATAATCTAGGACAATATGATGCTTGTCCAACCAATACATACCAATTAGGAAATTATATGAACCCAAAGGTATGATATTCAAATCTGCATGTGTACTCAATCTATTCATGTCCATTCGACAATCCTTAACCAACTCATTGATTCTTCTCTTAGCTCATGTAGCTAAATGAACTAGGAAATATTTACCATGCTTGATTCTTTGCAAATGAAATCTCTCAACAATATTAAGATCTAGGTAACTATGGCTAGATCTTGAATACATTAAAATAGCTATAGGTTGATTATTGATATTACCTTCCACTTCAATCATATGAGACTAAAATTCATCTTTCTTGTTGTCCAAGGCTGCATAGATCCTTGGCATGCTTCTACCCATGTCTTCAATTGTATCATCTTGTTGTACATTGTGAACAATATTCACTCCTTCTTCTATGTGAGAGAAATATATATACATGTGATCTCCCTCACAACCCCAAAATTTAATAAGATATTTCCTTGGCCTTTTCCTTAATGATTATGTCATTTTGCGTTCATTTTGAGTTGGATGTCCCTGAACACTATTTCTGAAGGATGGCGTCTTGTATCCACTCATTCTCTAATCCATATTATATTTATTTTTGTCAACCCAAGCTCTCTAAAAAGGTTGATCCTCCTCTATGTTGATCGTAAAGGCATTTGGCTCTCCTTATTTCTTCCTCCATTGTCTTAGGATCATCATATTGTATCTTATCATTGTATATTGAAGGTATACCACTTAGGAACCTTTGAATCTTGACTTTCTCATCCTAGATGAAGTCAACACACCTCAACAACTATAAGAATATTCTCTCATACTCATCCATGGTCATGCTCCCAAACTTGAGTTCAAAGAATTCCCTCATCTTACTATCATAATAACACTCAGACAAGTATTTCTTCTAAAAATACTTTTTGAATTGCTTCCAACTAATATTCTTCTCATCAATCTGATTTAATTGCATGAGTTGGTCCCACCACATTGATGCTTTTCCCTTAAGATGGTAAATTGCAATTCTACCTTTTGCATGTGAGGAATCATTGTGCAATTGGAAATAATTCCTCATTCCCAACAACCGATCCTCTGCATTCTCATCTCTCATGTTCTCACCATCAAAGGTAGGATGTTTGAACTTTCTCATCTCCCCTTGTAGTTCATCCAATCGAGTCCTCTTATGGTTTCTGATAGAAGATAAAATTGGAATACTTTCTTTTCATTTAACTAAGTGTCTTGGTGAATGATGATGATGTCTACCAACACTTCTAGATTCTTTCCTTTTGGCATGAGATCCGTGATCCTTTGAATTAATTGAATTTGTTTCCTTATCTACCTTCTTCTCTATCTTGTCCAAGCTCAGCAAAAACTTGATGTTGTAGCCATTTTACTTATCTTGAGCTTCCAGAAGCCTATCATTATCAGATTTATAGCTCAACAGATCTCTTTGCGGAATCTTGATTGTCTCTACTATATTTATGCTGTCTTATTTTCCTTCTCCATGCCCATTTGATTTAGTTTCTACATTACCCAAGCTGATGTGAAACCCCTTTACTCCATCATCATGACTGTATATTCTCTTTGCATCTTCCATGTATGTTATAGAATCAATTGCCACCATTAAATGATTGATGACATTGTTGGCCTTGTCCCTATCCTACTTGTAGACACTATTTCCACATACCTCCTTTGGATTATCTAAAAACAATATTTTGGGCCTTGTATGTGCACTAACAATTATAAAACATGTGTATACATGAGTTTCTCAAAGGAAAGTCACATACATATCATTAAATGCTAAAAAAAAAAAAAAATCATATTGCACGTTGGTTTTCAAGTTTGGTTAGTTTCCTAACTCCTTTTACCCATACCAAATATCTCCAACAAATTGGGGATGATATGAATATATCATGAACTATGAGAAGAAAGGTAATGAATCCTAAAGCAAAGTCATGTTGGTTGCATTCTGCCTCTTCTGCAAGCATCTGAATTTCCCTTGTTGCTCTGGTCCTCAAACCTGGAAATCCTTGTTTACAACCCTTTCTATGCATTCCCCTATCTAACCAATAAATATTTTTGCATTTTCTTTGGGTCTATTCGTGCATAAAAGTCATAGGTTTACCACATGCACAATAGCCTGGGTGGAGGGACCTAGAGTCCATTCTAGGAGCAGTGTCACAACAGAGTAGGTAAGAACTACCCCTCAAATATATTTTTTAATATATACATGTATTCATTCCTTCAAGTTTTGGTGTTCTTAATGTATGTTCATTGTTTTGAATATCTATTTATCTAGAACACTAGTTGTTGCATATACTTCTTCTTTTTTATCAAATATATAATAGTTATAGAATAACTAACCTCCTTTATAGTCTTGTGTGTGAAAGTATTGAAGGTTTAGGAAGGAGCGTTAGTTCAACCTTTGGATCTACATCAACCAGTGTATTCCAAGTAGGTCTTCTTTCCTTCTTTGCTAATAGTTAATTATTTTGACCAAAGTAGTTGCAGTTTCTTGTTTTCCTTCTTTAGAAAATTGTTGGTCGTTAAGCGGTCATTGATATGTTATGGTTTACCCATGACCATAAGGAAATTTCCCCACAACAAAATTGGTGACCATAATGGGGACTCTCCTTAGTGGGTTAGTCTCGGGGGGTTTTCTTTGTTTTCTTTGTTTCTGACTTTTTTTGGTACTTAGCTAAGTAGTATTTAATTTACTGAGTCTTTTCATGCTTTATCATGCCTAGTGGATTTGATTTTCATTTATTTTTTGAACTTTTAAATTCATATACATTCTTTTCTATGGAAACATATGCATATATATGCTCTTTATCTTTAGGACAATATTGTACATACGAGATATGCCTTGAACTCCATAGATAAGACCTTTTACAATCTTGTCTGGTTCTCTACGTTGTTGGGATTGATATTTGGATCTACCTTAGGTCTTGTGACTCTGGTTTTTCTTCCTTTATTTATAGAAGTTGGTAAGTGTGATTTTATTATAAATAAAAACAAAAAGATTGGATTTTATTTGATTTTGCTTCAAGTTTGAAGAAGTGGTTTGAAAAGTTTGATTCTTAGGTTTTTATTGTTTGGAGTAGTTCTCTTTGTTGTCCTTATAGGTTTGAATAAGTTTGAGTACTTCTCCTTGCTTCTCATCTTTATTTGTTTTTTTCTTTGAAAATAAAAAAATTAGTTTAGTTTTTCATTTTCTCTCTTTCCCTAAAGCAAGAAAATAAAAACAATATAGAAGGTGTGTTGTGTGCTTATCTTTTTAGTCTTTAACTTATTTTTTTCGCTGAAAAAGTTTTTTTTTTTTATGGAGTATGCTTTCTTTTCTTAGTACTTATTGATTTCAGAATTTCATAATACTTTTTGCATTATTGAAAAACTTTGATTTTCACAAAAGTTAGTTACGATTTCGGTGAAAAGGATAGTGTAGTTTCGCTCATTTTCAAATGGTTGCTTTGCATTCAGGAAATTTGCATTGGTATTGCATTGCATCTAAAAAAAAATATGCATTTCTTGCATACCATTAAAGGAATAAATAGTTTTCTTTTCTCTGAAGCGTTCTTTAACACTACTCTAATTGAAGAATCAATTTATTTTATAACAATGTTCTTAAAAGTGTTTTACTTTTTTTTTTGAGTCTCTAAAACAAAAATTAGTTGCACATGTGCTACCGTTTGACTAAACAAAAACTCCTAAAATGAATGCATAACTAAAATGTATTAAATTGTTTGTTCATAGGGTGAACAAACAAGTCTAGGTGTAGGGTCTTGGACTAGGATTAGAGAGTCAACTCTCCAAGGTTGTTAAGACAAACTTAGGAGTTTGAGACAGGGAGAGTTAAAACCCAACTTTCATATAAGTATATTCGGGAGCCTCCTCTAACAAAAGAGATAAACACGAGGTTGTGTGAGGAAAATTCAAGGAGATAACCCCTCTGAGGCTTGACCAAGTGTTGTGGAGAGATAAAATAAGAGGGTTTCGATAGAACCCATACTTCTTTGAGAGATGGTGCTTTTGTAGCTTCGAGATTTGTTACAATGCCCATACATTCGATCCTGATTGTTGATAGTACCCCCCAGATGTTGAATAAGATATGGTATCCTTAGTTTCTTTTCCTATCTTTCTTAGAGGTGACTATGGGGGGGTTTGTCATTGTTACAAGGAAAATCTCTCTATGGCCTGGGGTAAACCACAAAAGATCGAATGATTGCAGAAATCAACTCTAATCCCAAGTATGATATATAAATGAAATGCTAACAAGACAAGATCAAAAACATACCTCATCCGGACGTCCGATGAAGACCATCGTTGAGGACGCAACTCAAAGATTTATACCCGAAATGTTTCCTTAACAATAAAGATACACATGAATACAGTGATAATATATTATGTTAGCCTATAAAATATCATAATCCATTAACATATATGACACATACGACCATGGAATAATAATTCAAATATTTTCAAGATATCAATTGGACGAGAAAATAGTATTTCTATTAAAATAATCAACATAAGTATATAGGTGACAAACTTTTGTGTCGACATGTCTTAGAACTGAGAAAATAAGTCCCTCCAATTGGGCCTCCACCACTTCAATCCTCCACTAAATGAAATCTCATATAAAGGATATAATGAGGTTATCCATCAAAGACGGAAGATATTGGGGGTTGAACAATGAGTTCAAACTTTCAAGGATAAAGGGATGCAAAATCAATGTGAATTGAAAATTTCTCTAGAGTATCTTTGCTCTCAAAAGTTGAATTCTCTCCTCTTCCATGTCTTGGATATGGCTCAATTTATAGCATTCAAATGGAACTGAAGGGCCAAGTCGGAACGTTTCCAGTATATGGAAGGTCAAGGATCATGGATCTTGTGACGTGACATGGAAACTCGACACAAATTTTAATTTTGAGCACCAAAACCAATGTACATGGGCTGTAATGGAGCAACCTGTGTATATGCATGTTGTGTAACTGGTAGGGTGCATTTATGTGGAAAAATGTGTTTTTTGTCTCTGGGAAGTACAAAAGGGGACTTCCATTCTACATAGGTAAATTGAAAGGGAATCCAAGCAAGTTTCATGGGGTGAGGAAAATTTTTCTATAACACCTGTGGTACCTGGGACATACACCATATCACACTATTTAGTACCCCTGGAGGGTGCCCCACGAAGTGAGGGTACTTGCACCAGGTAGGGATGGTTAGTGGAGGTCAAGGTAATTTCCTCTCACTCCTTCATTATTTGGTTCATAGGACTTAATCAACCTATGTCATCGTCCAGAAGGACCTTTGCCTAAATATGTTGCTATTGCAGTCTTAGGACCTAATCCACCCAAGCTAGAGTATTGAGGAAGTTATTTTTGTTTTTTGTTTCCCTAGGAATTTTTATAGTGGTGTTCTCTTTGTGCATAAACAACCTTTGTAAGTGTGTTGATTTCCACCTTTAATCTCTTATTTAAAGTGGTTGATCAACCGCTTCATCAATATCATAGGATTCATGGCCATCCACCTATTGAATTGAATTCTTTGTTGCCTCCTCTGAGGCGTCGACTTAATCAAACCAACACTTTTGTATCAATTGGTCCTATTGAAATTATTGAGATAGAGACTATAGAGTCAAACAGTTTTGCGCCGGAGGTTACATGTATATCAGATCTCGAATATGAAGGCTTTGTTAGAACCTTTTGTTGATGCGAGGAATGGAAGATTCTCACTCAATAATTTTTCGAATCTCATTAGGATAAGGTGAGATGGG
This sequence comes from Picea engelmannii, assembly GCA_009831015.1. Classification (NCBI taxonomy): domain Eukaryota; kingdom Viridiplantae; phylum Streptophyta; class Pinopsida; order Pinales; family Pinaceae; genus Picea; species Picea engelmannii. Next base: position 320,903 of record ML798657.1, on the reverse strand, counting down.
TGGGAATGTTACGCTAGGATTCTAGCTTGATCAAAATTATCAATCTGCCTTCAAGAAATATGTTCTTGGGCTTGATGCTATTATCAAGTTGTGTGTTTTTGTTAAAAAATACAAAAAACATTTATGTGTGTATGTTTAAAAACAATTAAATGAAACTAAAAAAAACTTTATTAATGATAGATTTTTTGAGTTAGAACCAAATGCCTTTTTTTCAGACCCCTGTGGGGGTAAGAACCAAAATCAAAATTAGAAGTCTAGGATGGAATTTTAACAATCATACAAACACAACTAGTGTCTGAAAGAAAATGACCAAGATTGAAATGTACTAGATCAACCTAGCCACAATATCATCAAGTCTTGACTCTACAAAAGCTCTTAATCAGAATTGAAAATTAATTTAGAAATCCTAATGAAGCTAAACAAACTTCCAAGACAAATGAATGACCTTCTGAAGCATGTCAAATGTCTATTCTTCTTATTCATTTCTTCTTTTCCACCTTTAGAATGATATTGTTGTCAACAAGAGGATTTATCTCTTAAAGAACTTAGAAAATTAAAGAATGAAATTCATAAATCTCAATTTGAAATAAGATAAAACCTTATCAGAGGTATTTCTCTCTAATTCCTCATGTCTTCCTTGTCCTTCTTTTCTTCCTTTTATTATCTAAAAGGTAGTTCTCCAAGTAGTTGAACTAATTTTAGTTATTTAAATTAAATAAATTTAGTTAATAAATAGGACAAATAACTTTATGATAATGATAATTAATAAATAATATAATAATTAAATAGGTGGGGTCCCCCTCTATCATGCATGCTTTTATTTCCAATATTTATTTTCTGCTTTTCCTTGTCGCTCCATAATATCATCAACAAAAAAAAACCAGAGCCATAAAGCATACCATAAAAATGCATAAAAAATACCATGACATATATCACATTATCTCCCATAATTTAATATGATGTTTTAAGCCTCAAAAATAAATATCATGGTTCTTCCATTTGTCTAAAATAGTGTCATAGTCAAATGTCAAAATAAAAAAAATCAAAATAACCTAGGGAATTTATTTTTGAAAAATTATTCCCTTTCCCTAATGAAGTATTCATACCGAGACTTCTTTTCTTCCAGCTGGGCTACTTCTGGATGTAAGTCACTCAAACTTATTTTTTCATTGCTTGCTGATTTTATCTTGGATTGAGAAGAGGAGGAATATTTGGCCATGTTGGTAGAGGTAATTGGTTGCTTTCCTTCATCAACTTGACAACCATGAGGAGTAGTTTTATGATATTTTGGAGGAGGAAGGGGAGGAGTCATAGCTATGTTTGTAGCAACAATATGGACTGGTAGTGTTGGGTGAACCAGAGGAGAAGGAAAAGATGCATTAGTTGCAACAATATGAGCTGGAGGAGGAGGAGGGTCAATGAGCCATTGATTGGCACTAGAAAAAGGATTGGTAGGTATTCCACCCCATCCATCATTATGAGGTTTCATAGGGTACTCAGGAACATTGAAAATATGAGGTTGAGGTTGCAAGATAACATTAGGAGGTACTTGGGGTTGAGACAATGCATGCTATCCACCAAGATTTAAGTTCCCAATTTCGATCAACGAATGAAATCCATCTCAAGCAACATCAAAATGTATAGAAAACCTTAACTTCTTATTCCCACCAGGTTTCCAAAATGTGTTAGGAAATGTCCCTCTTCTTCCTCTATTTCCTCCTCTATTTCTACCCCCACTGAAGAAGCTCATATATATCCATCATATAGTCAAATTAGTACATGAAATACAAGATACAGTAAAATTAAACATCTAATACATTTTTTCATCATGATTAAATTGCCTCTAAAACTAACAAGACCATACAACACAAATGATAGGTGAAAGGGAAAAGTGAAAACAAGGACAACAATACAAACTTTTCCAACATCCAATCATGAAATTTGTCATCTACAAACCACCATTTCTTAAGATATGTATAGAAAATTACAACACTGCTCAATACTTTCAAATTCAAACCATGGTTGTATATATCATCATGATAACAATCAACCCAAAACATTCACAAATCCTTTCACAACATTTAATTCTACCTCCAATTAGTCATGTTGAATATATCAAATTGTATCCCTTCTGCTTCATTTTACTTTGATTATATATACATGGAAAAAATGATTTTTTTTAATGAAAGTGATTTGAGGGAATAAATTATGTAAAGTGAAATTGGTGAGGGGAAATAAGTCTATATAAAAATCCTTTTTAAAAATAGGACTTCCTTCATCAAAATTTGCAGTCTGAATTGCAAATCTTCATGCATGTTGTTGGACAAGAAATTTTAATAGCTAAGTTTTGAAGAACACGTGCAAAAGTAGGAAAATGAGCAGTTTTTGGGGTCAAAACATAAGTCAGAGAAGTTAAATGCTAAAGTAGGAAAATAAAAGTTCAGCGCTAAAGAAGGAAAGTAAAAGTTCAATGCTAATGTAGGAAAAACAACAAGTTGTTGAAAAACAAGGAAAACAACTAGGACATGTTAGGGTTTTGGGATAAACTATTAGGGGTTTAAGCCCTAACTCTATGTATAAATATGCAATGGGTCAGGGAAGAATAGGTTGTTGCTGAAAAAGAGAGAGTATATTGTTGAGAGTAAGGGATCAGGGTGTGTGTGAGTGAGAATCCTTACTTGGGGTTTTGGAGATATTTTGCAGAGAGAAAGAGGCATGCACTATCAAGCGACTAGGATAGATGAGGATGGAGAACTATACCATGATGTATCTATTGTAAGTATAGTGTGCATGCCTGAGTAAATTAGTGCATGAATATTAATAAATAAGCCAAGCATTGTGGACATAGCCCAAAGATTGGGTGAACCATGTTAAAAATTGTGTCTCTATGTGTTGTGTTGATGTGGTTGTTCATGGATTTTCTGATAATGCATGATTAATATAGATTTATTTACCATATGATTGATGCACAATAATAATGAATGTTACAATAGGTTATTTATGTTGCAATCCATGTTATAAGGTTTATGCACAATAGAGTTTTTTAACTAGTCAAGAGATATGAATAAAGATATTGCACACATGGTGGGTAAATAATAATGGATATGATGATAGCCTCACGTCCCCTCGTCCCTGCAGAAACTTGGTTCCTGCAGCCCTAATAGATACCTCAGGTGAGACTTCACTTGCATGTAGGTGGTATCGAAAGGGAATGTATCCAAAGAGTTTTATTGGTTGAGTAAAGTGAACCTAGGGTCTTATAATCACCAACCAACAAATGGTTCTGTTGGTGGGACCCAAAATCTATAATTGAGGGAATGTTTTGGAGGCCGAATAAGAAAGATATCGTTGAATGGATGGAAAGGAAGGAACAAGATTTTTCCCGAGGAGAGAATAGAAACTCTTGGATGAGCGATGAACAATGGTTACAAAGGTATGTGTTCACAGAGTTGCATGATATTTTCTTTGGTGAATTTCTAATCATTTTGATTGAATGGTTAAAAATATTAGTGGAGAATACCGAAAGATATTGTACTGCAAAGCCAAGGAATTGGACTCTTGAGTTGGTAAGACAATTTAATTCTGTAATCAATACTACTTCGTGCACAATAAATTTCTAGTTAAATAGAATATTGGGGGTTATATTACAGAATTTACAGTAGATTCACTACAACAAATCCCTGTGATTTTCTCCCTTTTTTTCTTCCAAAGATTGTTTTAGTGTAATTTTCTCCATTTTTTTGAAAAATTTAGTGCTATTTATCGAGATGGCGTTATTTCTGGCATGTTTTGCGCCAACCAAAACATGTAGGAACTAAATTAGATGCTAATATAACCATAAATAATGCCATATTCAATGCTAGAAATAACACATGATTTAACGTCGGAAATAACACCTAATTTAGTGTCGAAAATATTGTCAGATTTAGTGTTGACTTTAACACCAGATTTAGCGTCGAATGTGCCTAAATAGTTAATTAGTTGAGGTGTTGGGGGTTAAGTGGATAGGGTATTTGAGGATTATGGGATTTAGGGATTTGGGGTATAAGGATTAAGGGTTAACATATTAGGGATTAGGGTTTAAGGGATTAATGTTCAAGAGCTAATAGATTTGGCACGTATGGGTTAGGTAGTTTAATGGTTAATATCTTAGGTATTATGGGCTAGGGGATGAATTTTTAAGTGCTTAGGGCATAGGGGTTTATGGATTAAGGGATTAGGGATTAGGGTTTAAGTGTTTAAGGTTCAATGGCTTAGGGGTTAGGGGATTTATGGATTTTTTATTAAGGGAATATTAGTGATTAACTAAGGTTGAGGGATTAAGGGTTTAGGGATTAGGGATTAATTAGGATTTAAGGGTCAATGGATTAGGGGTTAGGGGATTTAGTGATTTGTAGAAACTCTCTTGAAATTTCATGGAACGTCTTCCAATATGCCCATCACCAATGTCATCCACCGATGCCACACAATGAGCAGTGAATGGGGCCAATGTTGAAATTTCTTCAAACTGTTCCTGTATATGTTGAAAATTTACATGGTTAGACTAGATACATGCCTTGATAATATGCGAGGGTTTAAATACTCAAGGATTCCTGATGTCCCTGCATAATCTTTGAGATCGTCGATGTCTGCATCAACGTTCATCATGTAGTCTCATTGTCATCATTCGTCATTCAAATATACAGAATGTTTTTCAAAACTCTCTTGAAATTTCATGGAACGTATTCCATCACACCCATCACCAATGTCATCCACCAATGTCATAGGGTGAGCAATGAATGGGGCCATTATTGAAATTTATTCAAACTATTCCTACATGCGTCAAAATTTGACATGGTTAGACTAGATGTACACATGCCTTGACAGTATGCAAGGGTCTCATGATTGAAGGATATTGCCTAACGTCCTCGCATAATATCTGAGATTGTCCATGTTTGCATCAACGTTTATCATGTAGTATCATTGTTATCATTCGTCATAATTCCCATCTATAGAATCTTTGTCCAAACTCTCTCGAAATGTCATGGAACATCTTCGACCAACATTCCCATCACCAATGTCATCCATCAACGTTGCACGGTGACCAGTGAATGGGGTGAACGTTGAAATTTCTTCAAACTGTGTATGTATGCGTCGAAATTTGACATGGTTATATTAGACACATGACTTGATGGTATGCGAGGGTTTCAAGACTCAAGGATGCCTGATGTCCTCGCATAATATTTGATATCATCCACGTTTGCATCAATGTTCATCATGCAGTCTCATTGTCATCATTCCTCATTCCCATCTATAGATTTTTTGTCGAAACTCTCTTGAAATGTCATGGAATTTCTTCCAACACGCCCATAACCAATGTAATCCACCAACGTTGCATGCATGGTGAGCAACGAATGGTGCCAACATTGAATTTTTTTCAAGCTTTGCCTGTATGCATCGAAATTCGACATGGTTAGACGAGCAACATGCCTTGACAATATGCGATGATTTCATGAGTCAAGGATGCCTGACATCTCCGCATAATATTTGAAATCCTCCATGTTTGCATGAACCTTCATTATGTGGTCTCATTTTCATCATTCTTCATTCCCATCTATAGAATATTGTTCAAAACTCTCTTTAAATGCCATGGAATGTCTTCTATCATGACCATCTGCAATGTCATCAACTGACCTGACATAGTGAGCATTGAATGGGGCCAACATTGAAATTTCTTCAAAATGTGAGTATATGCGTTGAAATTTGACATGGTTAGACTAGGTGAATGCATTGAAAGTATGGGAGGGTTTTAAGAGTCAGTGAAATCATTGAGAATGAATATTCATGTTTGGTATGCAATGGTATGCAATGTCATGCAATGGTATGGTATACAATGGTATTGTTAAGCAATGTTATGCAATGGTATTGGTGTGCAGTGGTATTGGTATCCAATGTTATGCAATGGTATTGGCAATGATATGCATTGTTGTGGTATGGTATATTATGGTATGCATTGGCATTGGCATTGGTATGAAATGGTATTGGAAATGGTATTTAATTTTCATTGGTATGAATTGGTATGGTATGGTATGGTATGAAATGGTATTGGTATGTAATGATATGCATTGGTATGCAATGGTATTTATTATGCATTGGTATTGGTATGCAATGGTATCAGTATGCAATGGTATTGTAATGCAATGGTATGCATTGGTATGATATTGTATGGTATGGTATGGTATGCAATGGTATTCAATGGTATTGGTATGCAATGGTATGCAATGGAGGGGATTAAATGCACCAAATGCTTCTGTTATCTCCCTCTCGCACCATTGCACTCCTATCCTTGCCTCTCTAAGCTTAGACAAGACACAACAATCATTCTTGCAATGTCAATGCTACATAGTTGCCATCCTTCTTCCTAATTGACTAACATAACTAATTACTAACATAATACCCAAATCTATTCATCATTCATGCTTGGAGAAGGGGCTGAAGTCTAGAGAAAGAGAAAGTTAGGCTCTAAATTAGGAGAAATTTTCACCCCATTTAGCACCCCAAAATGAACCAATTCACTTGTCCATGAGGAATGAAATCCTTAACCTCAACAATATATTGGTTGAATATAATGAGGATGCTTCTTGGGATAAAATATGAATGATCATGAAAGTTGTCCTAAGGAACATAAAGGGAATCCATGGCCTCTAGGATGTCCTCATTAGAATAAAAAACATGGGCTACTGGAGTAGACAGATATAAGGGTATTGTTTCCATAGGCAAGGGTATGGAAGGTTCCATCCAAGGACCAATGTCAACACTATAGGTTAAAAAACAATTGCAGTAATAAAACCAACAAAGAAAGAAATAACCTATACAAATAAAGGCTTAGTCTTGTGGACTTGAGGAGAGTTAACCTATAAGACGACACTCAAAATGGGTGTACGGACAATGTCATTTCCAGAAGAGAAATAAGGTTCTCTATAATGACGGGGCTGACTCATGATGAAATGGTGTAAACAAGGATGGATTCCAAATAATGGATCTGGGGTAGAGGTCTCTTATTAACTCCAATCAATAATGAATCCTTTAAAATGTAGTGGGAGATGTTCATTGTTGTTGGAAATGATGTAGTGGCTAAAACGATGGATAAGTGGATAATTGTTTTGGCCAATAATAGGCACTAAATCCATTGTCAAATTTAGCACCTACTATTGGCCAAAGAAATGTCATCATTTTGGGGCAGATTTAATGCCCACTATACAAAGAAAAAAAAATAAAACAACCCACGCACAATGAAAATCCATCTGTAATATCGCCGATTGCGCCATATTTATCTCCTACTATTGGCCAAATAAATGTAATCATTTTGGGGAGAATTTAGTGCCCACTATACAAAGAAAAATAAAATTAAAACAACCTGCACACAATGAAAATCCATCTGTAAGCTAGTCGACTATACAAAGAAAACAAAAAGTTTAAAACAAAAGAGCCCGGGCTCATACCTCCCCCTTGTTGTATTGAATTTCCCCACTTTTCTAATTTCATTTGAACTTCTATCCAATCACTTGCTCCCCAAAGACGTTAGCCATCCCATGATAGATTGATAAAGGATATCCCATCCAATCCCATTCCAAGAGTAACGGATACATGGAGCACAACAACAGAGAAAACGATGAAGGTAACATACCAGAGACATAATTCTCTACATCTCATGACTAAAGATACAAATTTTGTAGGTAGGGACGAGTTTGGGTGTTCTCCTTTAGTCTGGGTGCCTCTATCATTAGCTGGGAATAATCTCTTGTGGCTAGGGCCACGTTTTCTTGAGGAAATCGTGCCACATTTTCTTGGGTTGCATTTCTGGTGGTTAGGAGGTGAGTTGACTCTTCATTGGGCCTCATATTTAGCGTTGGGATTGGAACTGGTGGTGTTGGATGTAATAAAGGAACTAGTTCAAAAGTGTCAAGAAGGGTGTATCATTCTATAGTAGTTGTGGAGGGATTATATAGGAGGAAAGCTAGTCAGTCTTCACTACGAGTTGGGGTCACTACCATAGAGGAGTCACTTCAGTAACCTACAACAACACTCATATCAATTCCCGAATCTGTAATGAGGTTATAAATTTAATGAATGAGATATTTATGCATGCAACTAGTTGTGGTTATAGTGTTTAGTGTAATTTTATTATTACACTCTATTTTTATAAATCTTTCTTTTATTTTTGACATCCAACATTTTTGTTTACAATAAACACATGAAAACTATGACTATAAACACCCAGAATTATTAAATCAACATTTAGGTGTTAATTTGGGATAGATATGGATCCATATGTGAATGGAAAGAGACTTCCCTCAGTGAAGAAATTGCAGTAGTAATTAAACATGTCATTAGGGGAAAATAATAAACTAGGTCAGTGTGGAGAATGCATGTGATGTGTTTGAAAAACTACTCAAATGAGATGTGGTCTCATGGCTCACAATGATCACTGGAAATGCACCGTGGGATCCATTAAATATTGTTTTATCATATCAGTTGAATGCTGAAAAGGATGAACATAATTCGTATTTAGAAGGATTATCAAACTTGGATTTGCAAAGGCAATGGAAATTTAAACAAATAGACATTGGGGAACCAAACATGGATGGACATGTTTTCATCAAATGAGTTCAAAAACACAAGGATGGATATTCCAAATATAAAGTTGCAAGATGAATTAAAGGAAATGTGTGAAACTGGATGTGTCTAAGAAATTTTTTCTGGATGCACTTCCACCAACTTTCATGCACCAAACAATTATCATAACATCTCTAGCTTAATTAGAATTATATCTTCATTAAGTGAAATTGAAAATTAGAGGAATGTTGTTCCATCAAATGAATCCAAATATTTGAATGGAATTGGATGCACTGAGCAAGATGATTCATATAGCCAGTTGACATGTTCTGCATCTGATGCTTCACCACATCATTTATTTCAAATTCAATTATCAGGAACCCTTTCATCTCAAGGACTTAACTCAGTTCCAATGTATCCATCTAAACAATCATGTTTTCTTTAACAATATGGTAGATATTTACATTTAAACAATTTTTCCCATGCAAGACAATAATTATATATTCAAGAGACTTGTATAACAGGGGAACCTGAGAAGTTAGCAAGTGAAGCTTCCATGATTCATCAAAATTCATTATTAAAGGCCTGTGAATCTGACAAAAATATTGTTGCTTATCAAGGTTCTCCCACAACTTCTCTAGTGCAACCATCAAGATATTATTGTCTAGTTTCATCTACAGATCCTCAAGAGAATGTTATGGGTGTCAAACAGTGTGTTATCCATACCATAGCCTTTGATATGCATAATTTAGAAGATCAAGTTTGCGAGTTGAATGACATAAGTACTAGGAATCAATAAACATCACTACCTTATATTTTGGAGACACATATCTTCATTGCTAATAAGTTAGGAGATGTGGAAAATGTATCATCAGTATCTGAGGTGGTTAATTAAGAAAAACAAATCCAGGGATATAAAGTATCCATTCTTCATCCTTTAGATCGTCATGTCAAATTATTTCTATAGTGAACGACCTTAAAGAAAATGGGCTATGTATGTATTTCCAGTTTATCCCTGGAAGCCACCACTTAACCAATGAAATGAACGGGGGCCAATGTTTGCAATAGTCTCAAGAAAGCTCTGTGTCTTCCCATTCTCAAGATTCTGCAATAACCAATTTGGCAAGCTTCTCAAAAGTACTAAGTACCATAAAGAAATTATCAATTTAGCAAATTAACATGGAGAATTTGGAGTTTGTACACCATGTAATTTTTTTTTTGGTACACTTCATAATGTTCTAGGAGCATTTCTCCCTGACGGTATCCAAGATGTTGTGAGTGGGAAGATTCAAGTGCCCATTTTTCCAATGATTCCTATCTCACTAACTTCACTTGGAAATCTATCCTCATCATGTGCAATAAAGGAAAATTCCTTTCAAAAACAATCTAATAATGTCACAACAAAATTCCCAAGCTTGGGTGTTCTAGACTGATTTGTAAGTCCTATAGATATTCTAGAAAAAACCAATAGCTTGTCTTCTCAAACCCAACCTTTTCCTTTGCCTTCATTTGAAATGAAGAACAGGGTGGATCTAAACAACATTTTAACTCATATTACCAATGCAAGAGAAATTGAAATGGGTGATAAAACAATTTTTCACTTAGCTTTCAAGGAGACATACCCTCTCAAAATGTCAGTTGCAAGAAAACATGATAATCAAAAACCATTATTCAGTGGTTCAGGTAAGAAATTGATGAAGCAACTGTAGTTTCAAGGGAACATGAAATCAGATTGTCAAGAAAAATGCATCTTTAACCCTTTACTTGGAAGTGACGAAATTGCTAATGTTGGAAATTTGTGCCAGAACGGTTTCATGATATCTAGTTTCATCTACATATCCTCAAGAGAATGTTATGGGTGTCAAACAGGGCATTACCCATACCATAGCCTCCGATATGCATAAGTTAGAAGATCAAGTTTGTGAGTTGAATGACATAAGTACCAGGCATCAATAAACATCACTACCTCATATTGTGGAGACACATATTTCCTTTTCTAATAAGGAAAGAGATGTGGAAAATGTATCATCAATATCTGATGTGGTTAATTAAGAAAAACAAAATCTATGGATATAGAGTATCCATTCTTCATCCTTTAGATCATCATGTCAAATTCTTTCTACAATGAATGACCTTAAAGAAAACGGGCTAAGTGTGTATTTCCAATTTATCTCTAGAAGCCACCACTTAACCAATGAAATGAATGGGGACCAATGTTTACAACAGTCTCAAGCAAGCTCCATGTCTTCCCATTCTATAGATTCTACAATAACCAATTTGGCAAGCTTCTCAAAATGATTAAGTATCATAAAGAAATTAACAAATCAACAAATTATCATGGAGAATTTGGAGTTTGTACACCATGTAAAAAAATATTGTTTGGTACACTTAAGATTGTTCTAGGAGCATTTTTCTCTAATGGTATCACTACTACATATTGAAAAAATTGCGAAGACCACTTGCAACGAAAGTACTCTTTCGTCGCAACATGCAAGAGAAAAAGTTAATTTTTTGCCAAATTTAGTGCATCCAAATATCCATGTGTTTTTTCTTCTGATGATTCATTGGATTATGAATAAGCTCAATGGTACTTTGATTGTCACAAAGGTGGAATGAGTTTTTGGAGGAAGACCAAGTTGATCAAGCATCATCTGTATGCAGGGAAGATGCTTCCCGACATGAAATTCACTAGCATAGTTGTCGTTAGTGGAGAAGAGGATAACAACTTGTTTATTCTTAGAACACTAACAAATTGGTCTAGAGCCAAGAGAAAACAAGTAGCCCAAGGTATATATTATCTCATCAATATTTCTAACCTAGTGGACATTGAAAAATCCAAGGAGGCAGATATGAGTATGATCGAGCATGGATGGTACTCGGTTCTCCATATTTTCAATGGCCACCGAGGGGGAACCAAACACCGCAAGACATGTGTTTCTCTTTCAGATGTTGGACCCTATCTCCGGTTGAACCGATTTCAGGGTGGGAAAGTCGTTAAAAAGAAAAGATAACTCTTCCCAGGCCCCCGATGACATCTCCAGATTTCCTAACATTGTTGTCCACCACCATGTCCTGGTTCAGGAATGTTAACCCAATTCTCTTTCGATGTTAATGTTGAGTGCACCCTTGATACAAGGATTCCCCATCTCTTAGGATCGACTAACCGGCCATGTCCAAGTGATGTTCACATGGAACATTTCCCCACTTCACTCTTCAAAGTTCTCATTTGAATATTTTCTACTACCACCAAGATATGCACCAAGAGCACATGTTGATACCATGAACAAAAACTATATATTATATAATATATTCATATAAAATATAAAATATAACATATTATATAAAATATGACATATAATATAAAAAATATTTATAAAATTAAAATATTGTTATATATATGTTACATATATAACATATATAACATGTATATGTTACATATATATGTTATATATGTTACATATATAAAATATATATGTAACATATATGTTATATATGTTACGAAAAGAACCCGACCGTGCCCTAAAACCATTCGCAACATTGCACAAAGTGAAAAAAGAATCCAATCGGCGCCATAACCCCATTTGCATTGCATAGTGAATAGAACACCGTGCCCGGCCTAACCTCATTCGCATTGCACAGTCCACAGACAAACCGACCCCTAACCCCATTTTCCCTAACTCGTCTCGTTCGAAATCGACCGACCACATTCCATGCATTTCTCCCTGAACTCGACCGACCCCATTCGGCCCATTCGCATTCATCCTGATCCACAAAGGTAGACAAAGACCCTAACAAGAGATGCGGTGACCCAAGCAAGGAGCCACAGAGACAAAGAGTGACAAAGAAGAGAACTAGACCAACAATGGCTTCCATTCCGGTAAATTTTCCTCACTCTGGCCTTTTCAAAATTTTCATTATGAAAAGTCTAGGGAACACATGCATCATCATTTGAATGATATATTCTATATATTCGATCTAGGGAACCATGTTTGAATTAGATATTCTGCATATTTGAGTTAAGGCATATTCGAATTTAAATCTATGCCAACCATCTAAAACACTTCAAGAATCCATCTAAAATACCATAACTGCAAATTGGGTAGTCAAACAGTGTGAAATATCCTACAGTCCAAGTGTTTGTCAAAATTCCACACTCAGGAGTTCATATAAAATTGCTTCAACAATGAGTAAATTCATAACAACCTCTATAAACATTGTAGTGGCAAATTGTTTGACGAAAGGCCATGTAACAACCAAATAATATGTAAACATCACATTATTTCATAAGCAATTTATTTCACAAACTGAGACAATAACTTCATAACATAATATTGATTTTCATAACAGCAACTTCAGTAACTTAGATTTATCAATGAATAATCGTTTCATGGCAGAATGGAACAAATACATAATTTAACAATTTACCTGGTCCTGATGCTAATTTCCATTGCCTGGTCGCCTTGTTGTTGCCTTCCTGCTACCTGATGCACTGACCAACACTGCCACAAACAAAAAATAACTACCCAAACCTAATGTCCTCCCTGCCAACTAGGAAAACTACCTAGCTCCAATATATCTATGGATATCCTGGCCCCTCTGCCCAAAACCTCCAGCAACTCGGTGCCTCAACTGATCAAAAATGCCACTGCCAGAACTCTCCTAATCCCAGCAAATCTCACAGTCCTCCCAGAATCCCTCCTGCTTCGAATGCCCCTCCCATCTCCTCTCTCCCTCCCTTCACCGACTCATGCCTTTACTCCCTTACCTACCCCCGTCCATCTCCCTGATCCTTCCTTTAATGTTTTATCTTCTCAGGATTAACAGGTTATCCCTTGTTGGGTACGTAACCTGTTAATAACATATATTATTAATCTCTTAAATTTATTACTCATGTCATCAAATGTAATCTGTAGTTAAATTATTAATCAATTAATCACAATTATAACCTTTAATTAATTGATAACTTACTTAATTAACATCACTAGATCAATCTTTGTTTAATTAATACTTTGTTAAGACAATTAATCCCTTAATTAATTTTGACTTTATAATTCTTTAACATTTCTCCTACTAGGGTCATTACATACACCCACCCTTCAGGAAACTTCATCCCAAAGTTAAGGCATCTTATGGTACAAAGAAAAAGAAACATGGTTCACACATTCGTAACAAGTAACTGACATTAATAGTAAGTAAGTTCACACATACTAGTGTATATGTACAAGAAATGCATGTGTAGCTAGTACATGCAAATCTCGTGCATGTACTAATAATCAAAACTCTCATCCTTTAGTAATTTATATATGCATTCAGTCCAGTCAGCAAGACTAGTCTTTTATAAAAGACAACAATCAATCAATTGTTCGAGAAATTATTTAATTACAATTATCTGGTTCAACAATTTTATTTTAGACAATTGTGGTTCAGTTACGTAATAATGAATATTCAGATATACACATTTCTCTCTTTTTTTTTTGAAGGGAAGACATTAAATTTCACCACAAGACAAATCTCCATACCATCTCAACTATTACTACTCATCCTTCCTCCCTAACCTACTTCCATCTCCATTCCTATCCTTCCTCTACTAGACTATCTTGGAGCGTCAACTATATTGACCTAAATCCAAATAGAACCCATAAGTGGAAGTGTTGCTATCTCGACCAAGCTTCCCTAGCAAGCAACTGACAGTCATCATCACACGTCTTGGGGAGCGTGAACTAGCACCGTTCTCCCATGACTTCAGGTTTCAAAGGATACACGGTGGGAAATGCCTCCACCCCTCCTAATCATATCTTGGGTCCACGCCCTACAATGGAGGATACACAGTGGGAAACACCTCCACCCCTCCTAACAGAACTAGGGTCAACACCCTATAATGGAGGATACACAGTGGGAAATGCCTCCACCCCTCCTAACAGAACTAGGGTCAACACCCTACAATGGAGGATATACGGTGGGAAATGCCTCCACCCCTCCTAATAGAACTAGGGTCAACACCCTACAATGGAGGATATACGGTGGGAAATGCCTCC
>ML798657.1:280162-292560 GCA_009831015.1 Picea engelmannii | reverse complement strand
ATGTTTTGTGGTTTGTGGCCTTGTCCATGGCCCTTGTAGGTCCTCAAAAGATTCATTTAGAGCCTAAGGGATTTATTGTCCTCTCATGCACATTATCAAGGCATTGAGACCTATCCCCATTAGCCAAGGAATTATAGGAGAAACCATGTTCCACTTGAAGGATATGGTAATATTAATATTAAAATTGCAGGTTAAAATAATTTTTTTTTTTTTTTAAATAAATATTACTCGTCGCACTTGCGACGACAATCATATACCTGCGATGGATTTTCTATATAAACAAAAAAAGTGGTTGTCTAAAGTGAGAAAACAAATTAAATTGTTGCAACAAATTTGCTATACAAACAATGAAATTTGTCGTCGCAATGGTCGTCGCAAGTGCGACGACAACTTAAACTGCTGCTATGAATTTGCTATACAAACAATGAAATTTGTCATCGCAATGGTCGTCGCAAGTGCGACAACAAATTAAATTGTTGCGATGAATTTTCTATACAAACAATGAAAGTTGTCATCGCAATGGTCGTCTCAATTGTGATGACCACTTAAATTGTTGTGACGTAGCTTCTACATAAACAATAAAAGTTGTCGTCGCAATGGCTGTCGCAAGTGCGACGACAACTTAAATTGTTGTGACATAATTACTACATAAACAATGTAATTTGTCATCGCAATGGTCATCTCAATTGCGACAAAATGTTGGTTTCACTTAGTTTTCATTTATTTTCATATTGGCGACGATATTTATTTTTTTTCGCAGTTGTGAGAAGTTCCCTATGGTCATCGCTATTGCGACGGTAATTCAAATTCGTCGCAATTTCCATGTGACATAAAATGATGTTTCAAAGACTCAAGATTCGTCACAATGTCCACAACATAATGTCTCAAGAGCATCAAAATAGTCGTCGCAAAATGAGCCAAATTTGCTAATGTATCCAGGATGTTATGAATGGGAAGATTCAATCACCCATTTTTCAAATAATTCCTATATCACTAACTTCACCTGGAAATCTAGCCTCATCAGGTGTAATAAAGGAAACTTCCTTTCAAAAACAGTCTAATAAGGTCAAAACAAAATTCCCAAGCTTGGATGTTCTAGACTGATTTGTAAGTCCTGTAGATCTTTTGGAAAAGAACAATAGCTTGTCTTCTCAAACTCAATCTTTGCCTTTTCCTTCAGTTGAAATGAAGAACAAAGTGAATCTCAACAACATTTTAACTCATATTACCAGTGCAAGAGAAATTGAAATGGGTGAGAAAATAATTTTGCACTTAGATTTCAAGGAGACATACCCTTTTAAAACATCAGTTGCGAGAAAAAATGATAATAAATGACCATTATTCAGTGGTTCAGGTAAGACATTGATGAAGCAACTGTAGTTTCAAGGGAACATGATATCGAATTGTCAAGAAAAATGCATCTTGAACCCTTTACTTGGAAGTGATGAAATTTCTAATGTTGGAAATTTGTGCTAGAATAGTTTCATGATATTAGTTGGGGTTGATGGGATCCTGGAATATTCCATGTTTAATTCAGGAAGATCTCACTTGACAGACTTGTAACAAATAGATGTGCAGCCACCCCATTCCAATATTTCAAGGTCATGTTGTTCATTTTTGTATTCCAATATGGAATGTACACCAACACACCAGCCCTCGGGTTGGTGTGCATGCCAAATTGGCATGCATAACATCCCTATGGATTATGTGCATGCCAAATTAGAATGCACATTATCCCTATGGCTTATGTGCATGCCAAATTAGCATGCATACCAGCCAATATGAGTCCAATGGAACTGGTGGTTCATCGATATGAGGCATGTTTTGCATGTTATGTCGAGTTGCAACTCCCCACCTTAACACATTTAGGGAGACAATGATAATTTGGTCTGGTGGCCCAAAATCACAACCAAGCGACATAACTAAGTTCTGTAAGCTCTAAAAGGGCTGTATGTCCCATTCCCATGTGACCATGGTGTGCACAATTTCCCGACATAAGGGTTGTGAAAGTTGACCCCCTGTGTCGGATTTGCATTGTGCCTCACTGAGAAAAATCCTAGTTCCAAAGATCCTCTAAAAAACACTTTTCCGGGCCAAGAATGTTGCATTAATGTCAAAGAGTTGATGTCTTGTCATAATATCATTGATGTATTGATTGATGGCCTATGTTGTCATAGATGTAATTGATGTCAAAGATGTCAAGTGGTGTCATAGTGATGTATTGACACGGATTGATGTATAGATGAGATGATGTAAAGGTTGGTCATTATTGTCTTGTCATGGTTGATAGGAATAACCAAATGGACAAACTCCAAAGTGGTCCTCTTATGGTTAAAGCTCTCATGGGAAGATGCTCTTGGATCAAGTTCTCAAAGTGGTCCCCTTATGGTGAAATCCCTCATGGGAAGATGCTTTGTGAAGTCCAAATGGTGAGGTAGCACAACAGTGTGGTTAGGGAACCCAAGTTTGATTAAGGAATAATGTAATGAATATCAGTGAATTTGCAGGAGAAACTATTCCATATGGATAGTATATGTCATGTCGTTTCTGGTGATATGTGGAACGCCACATTAATCCTCACGGTTAGAGAGTTATGGTCATGTGAAGTTCGAGAAATATCATGAGTTACATATAAGCCTATATAAGGTCAAAGAAATCAAATTATTCTAGAAGATCCTAGAAGAAGTTGACTAGTCAAAGTGGTTAGTCATGGGTTAAGTGGTTGCAACAATAAAACAATTAAAAATAAATTAGTTGCAACTAGAATCATAGAGTTTAATATTTGTGGATAAAGTGGTTAAGTGGACAAAGTGGCTAAGTGGACAAAGTTGGTTAAGTGGAAAAAGTGGCTAAGTCAAAAAAGTGGTTAATTGGACAAAGTGGCTAAGTGGACAAAGTTGGTTAAGTGGACAAAGTGGTTAAGTGGACAACGTGGTTAAGTGAATACTTCTAGAGGAAGCTACTTGGAGATTATAAATAAGAGAGAAAGGGTCTCCCATTAGTATCCATTTGAGCATATTGAATATCTACAAGTGACTGAGGTAACCAAAGGATATCTAAAGATAATTTCATAGGGAAGGTGAAGTAAAGAAGATCGAACTTCAAGGGAGGATAAAGTCTTTTGATGATGCTTACTAAGGTATGTTATTTACAGGTCATGTCATCATTTTCGCAATACAGTTTTTTATAGAATGATTCAGACAACGAAATATGAAGGATGTTCAAAAAACATATCCAAGTAACTATGATAAAAATTTCATCTTGTGGTTCGTTGTATTTTGGGAGTTACACTCTGTGGAAAATAGGGTTTGTGGCTAGTCCTAAAACTAGTCTAAAACATGTGTTTCGAGTAAAAACATCATAACTTCTTCATAACAGATCCAAATTCAGTAATACCAAATGTATTGGTTAGAGTACAGTCTTTGGTATGTTGTATACCAGTTTCCAATCCATACAAAAAATATTATGTGCGGGGCATTCTCTACAAGTTCGTTCTCTATAATAGGACATAATTCAACAAGGTATGCCATTTTTGGTATAACTCATTTTTTGGGAGGTTCCAAGTAATGAAAAATAGAGGAATTGTAGAAAAGACATCGAAGAACATTGTGTACAATTTTCATACCTTTATTCATTACAGGTACAAATTTATTATTGTTTCAATTTAGGGTTGTTGACTAATCCAAAATTAGTCATGTGAGACTAAAGTAAAGTTTGATGAAAATGCTAGTTTCTTGTTGTTGAAGTTAAGGTTTGAATGTCTATGATCACATACACCAGTTATGTTACAAAGTTACAAATCAGATTTGGATGATGATATTGATGAGACAGGTTGAGGTGACAAGTTGTTGTGACAGGTTGTGCATAGTTGATGCACTTGTATTGGTATAGACTATTGGTAAAATTTGAAAAAAATCTTTTTGTCTACAAGTTGGGCCTTGTACTTGAGGGTTGGATTCCTCACATCTCGGTTGGTGCTAAGATATGCAAGCTAGGTCTTGCATTGAGAGTTGTTTCTCTCTTGGATTTGGTGCTCTATTTCAGTTGGTGTTGATAAAAACCAAGGATTGTAGTCTGTAATACAAAAGAAACTTATACATATATCTGGTGTTCCTTGTGTTATTTACTGTGATTTTGCATAGCTCTTTATTTTTAATGTATGTAATTGAGATATATTTACATGAAATAACCTAAGTATGAATAGAATTAATAAGTAATGATGTTGTGAATGGTGATTGCTAACTAAAGTTTTTGTGAGAAGTGTAAAAATAGCCCTCACACTGATTCATCGCCCCCTCTTAGTGTGATCGGTGTGTCCAACAACATAATAATAGGAGAGGGGTCCCCCTAGCTAGAATCCAGTGCCAAGAGTCCAACGGAACTGACGGTTTGTTGATATGAGGCATGGTTTACATGTTATGTGGCGTGTTGCAATTCACCTCCAAAAGCCATTCGAGGACACAATGACAATTTGGTTTGGGGGTACAAAATCAAAATAAAGCAATGTAACTGAGTTATATAATCTTTAGAAGGTCCATATGGCCAACACCCATGGGACCACGATGCCCAAAATCACCCGACACAGGGGTCTTGAAAGTTGACCCCTTGTGTCGGATTTGCATTGTGCCTCACTGGGAAAAAATCTAGTTCCGGAGATCCTCTAAGAAACACTTTTTTGGGTGACTAACTGGAATCTGGTGCCAAGAGTCCAACAAAACTGATATTTCGTCGATCTGAGGCATGGTTTGTGTGTTATGCCGAGTTGCAACTCGCCTCTTGAAGCCATTCAGGGAGACAATGAAAATTTGGTTTGGGGGGAAAACATCACAATTGGGTGATGTAACTGAGTTTCATAAGCTTTGGAAGGTCCATTTGGCCAACTCCCATGTGACCATGGTGCCCACAATCACCCGACACAGGGGTTTTGAAAGTTGACCCCTCTGTGTCAGATTTGGATTCTGCCCCACTGAGAAAAACTCTAGTTCTGAAGATCCTCTAAGAAACACTTTTTCGGGCAAGAGAATCATAGGAGAGGGGTCCCCCTAGCTAGAATCTGGTGTCAGGAGTCAAACAAAACTGTTGGCTTGTCGATCTGAGGCACATTTTGCGTGTTATGCCGAGTTGAAACTCGCCTCCTAAAGCCATTCAGGGAGACAATGACAATTTAGTACGGGGGCACAAAATGACAACTGGGTGACATAACTGAGTTCCATAAGCTTTGGATGGTCCATATTACCAATTCCCACATGACCATAGTGCCCATAATCGCCTGACACAGAGGTTGTGAAATTTGACTCCTGTCCTAGATTTGCATTGTGCCTCACTGAGGTATTTGGACTTTTTTACACTTGCATGAACCATTTCTTGATTTTTTTGAGGTGGTTACTAGTTTTTTGGAGCCACACATGCTATTTTGTTGCAACATTTATGGGAGTGAATTATCTCTCCTTGATTCATTCACCTACATGTTGAGTTATTTGGAGTTGGTTATGATATGATATATTATTTTATTTGCTACACTTGAGTTTTTTCTATCCCTTGAGGATGTGGGATGAAGTATCATATGTCCCTACCCAATGTGACATGACATTCCTTGACAATGTGGGATTATGTGTAGACTTGAAATTCATGCACAACAACCCTAAAGAAGCCCTGCTTGTTGTGTGTTTCTGGGTCTTGAGGGATCTAGGGTGTTTCAATATATAAAACGTTAAATAAGTTCGGTGGAATTGGTATGTTGGGTAAGAATAACAGGGTTACTCGTTTCTAAGGATTATTTATCTCAATCTTGATAACTATTCATGGAGTCTAAATTCTATATACTAAAGATACAACTCTATATCTTATCTTATCTAAAGACTAAAACTATATAAACAAGGACTTCCTCTTAAGAGATCCAAATAATGCTACCTAAATACTAAAGACTTATTCTTAACCCTCAAGGGATATAAACAACCTAAACCCCTTTTCCTATCTTAATATTAATAAAATAGAAAACCAACTCTTAATACTTAATATTCATACTTCCACCAACTTCTTATTCTTATTATTCCTCTTTGTACTTGAAAATATTATACCTAAAGAGGCTAAAATAGATCCTTCCAACTTCTGATCCCTTGCTCTTTGTAACTAAAAGGAGAAAGAAAGGAGAAAGGATCTGAAGGAGAGTTTGAGTCATGGTGTTTTCCTATTATAAAATCGTGTGTCTTATGATATCCCAAAGAATTCCTATAGTAAAGAAAGAATCCCATGATGATTCTCAACCAATACCAACTGAGAGTATTCTCTAGGAGTTTGAGGAAGCCTGTTACATGTTCCAAGTTTATCTAGATGAGGATATCTACATTCTATTATCTCTAAATTACTATCTATTAAAATATATATACTCTTAGCTATATAATTTAATCTTAAATCTTCTTTATCTCTTCTAGTTCCTAGACTTCAA
Organism: Picea engelmannii; assembly: GCA_009831015.1. Lineage (NCBI taxonomy): Eukaryota > Viridiplantae > Streptophyta > Pinopsida > Pinales > Pinaceae > Picea > Picea engelmannii. The sequence continues at coordinate 286,115 of ML798657.1, read as the reverse complement.
GTGAAAAATAATACATATTTTTCTCTTCCTTATATTTATAAAGGAATACCCTTCCATTGCTAGCATTGTGGTGAGTCTTGATTCATAGTAATGTAAGGGTTGAGTTCTCTCTTCATAAGTATATAGTTAAAGGTTCCCTTCCTTCTTCATAAAGAGGTAAAGTGATGATTTAGTTAGGAGTCGTGTAGTCAAAGCAAAGTACTAGTTAGGAGTCATGTAGTCAAAGGAAAGTACTAGTTAGGATTCGTATAGTCAAAGAAAAGTAAGATTAAAGTTGGTGTAGTGTGGAGCCTCTCTTTGGTTCTCTCCTCTATCTTGATCTAAAGAGTGAAGAGTTTATAGTTCCTAAGGGTATCTTTCTGTGCTTCACAAATCAATACAAAATACAAAAAATGAGAAGGAATATTTGAAGTTTGATGTGGACAGGTAAACATGAGAAGGAGAAGATGGCATTGGTTAGATGGAAGAGGTTTTGGAAAGGTTGGGTTTGGGAAGTCAATTGACTCCAAATAAAAGTTTTACCTTTTTGGATATTCTTTGAAGTATCATATGTCCATACCCAATGTGACATGACATTCCTTGACAATGTGGGATGATGTGTAGACTTGACATGCATGCACAGTAGCCATAGGGTTGTTGTGCATGCCAAATTGGCATGCACAACAACCCTATTGTCTATTTTTCATAACCATTGCAACCATTTGGATGGGAGTATTTGAGCTCTGGCAATGAACTATTGTTCCTTTATTTGATATACACTTTTTTTTCTAAGTTTGTGATGAGTTGAGTTGTAGTAATTCCCTACAATTCTTGTTGCACTTATTTTGGAATTGTAAATATTTGATCCATTTGATTGTCTAGCTCATTTATCTCATACAATTGATGTTTCCTAACTATTGGATCCAAGGTTGTCTCCACTTCAACTTGTATTAGTTTCACATTATCATTTTAGGGTGTCCATTGATGTCATTATTTCCCTCTTGATGTTTGACTAATTAGTGATTGATGGGTGTAATTAGATACTACACTTGGTTACAACATTGAGTTGTGTTCTTACCTATCCCATCTACTATACCAATGGCTCTATACTCTTTGTTGGGATCTAAATATGTCATGAAAACAACCTATATGCATCAACCAAAGGTAGGCACTGGCACAAGCATTTTACTTGTCGCCTACGTAGGTTCTTACCTTCTGTTTTCAATACCCAGCCTCCAGAGATGCAACACCTGTAAAGGAACACCAATTGTAAAGGGAATGATAGTTGTTCTATTCAAAGGAACAACAATCGTAAAGGGAACGACAGTTGTTCTATTCAAAGGAACAACAATCGGAACAAAAGTAACAACAGTCGTTACATTGGGCCGAACTAATGTTGAATTAATTTCATTGTAGTATTTACCCAACTATCTAATTTGTTAACCCGGGGTTCGTAAACTGATGAAGCACACACAAAGTATATGCAAGATTGAAGCGGGACTAATCTAATCTAATGTTTAAGCTACAACTGAAATTGAATCATTAATATAACACACGACCGGAATAGAATCATTAATCTAACACATGACTTGGAATTGAATTAATCTAGTTGCGTAAATGAAATTAATCTTGGAATCAGAAATTGCGTGAAGGAATTAATCTAGAAATGGAGAACTACATAAAGGAAAAGCAAGTACAACATGTGAAGAGTTAAATAACACAACAACATATGTGAGCTCACGCCAATGAAGCAATATTCTATTACAATAACCAAATCAATCTTCATAACAAAATAATAAAAGCATGAAAACCAAAACCATGAATCAAAGCTAAGAATCCCTCTCTTTTGAATCCTAATGACTACCATTAATAAATACTCTAATTCTCTACTTACAACTGATTGAATTCTAATTGCTCCTAATTGAATTCTCATGAAGAGAGAGCACTCTCTTTTATAAATGAATCAGGACCTGAGAAATATCTGATCTTACCCATTTATCATGGGGTGCCATTTGGAGTAAATCACGCAGATGAACTTTGACAAGGAGGCTCTGAGGGAATATCTATATCATTGATCAGAGCTGGGGTTAGATTAAATATTATTCGTTGATATTCTATAAGGGACTAACAGGTTCCTTGGTGAGTAGCGACAAGGGTATGAAGTCACCCCAACCAATGTGATTGGGGCATGTGTCAACACTTGGAATATCGAAATAGATACCCCGTAATGACGTGTAGACCCACCTCATCCCACATGCAATGACATGGGTGGTGCCACGTGTCAAGTAAATATTGTGCTAGGTGTCACAAATTTTTTTCCCTTTTGAGGCAGAGTCCTTTGGGTACGAATGTTCCACGTTTCAAACTAGGCGACCGATACACATGGCAATAGATTCCTAGGTGGAAGGTACATGGTGGCCTCAAATGCTAGGTGGAAAACATCATCTGAGTCCGATTTTGAGAGTTTCTCTAGAGGCCAAATTAGAAACACTCCGACAGGAGAGCTCCGAGAGCCAATATGGATCATTGATTTTCCATGAATGGAAGAACTCTGAAAAGAGATCTAGGTCGTTGATCTATCATGATTAGAGGAACTCTGAAAGTAGGTCTATACCTTTCATCTCCTACCAAAGGGATTAAGAGGGTGATGTGGATGGTGCCACATGTCAAGAAAGGGATGTGCCATGTTTCATGGTGACTTGGCATCTATAGGTGAGAATATGTGGGAAGATGAATGACATGTGTCATGTGGAAAGGGTGCCACACAACTAGCAGAGATTGTGCCACATGTCAAGGTGACTCAAGGTTCTTGAGATAGAACCCTGTGTTGAGTTATGAATGTCACATGTCACCCCATGCAGTAGGAAGTAGTAGGGCCACGTTTTAGGATAGATTATAGTTAGCATGTCCTTAGGGGTGACACATGTCACCAGTGGAATGGTTGATGAGATAGGAGTGGTCCGCGGAGGACCCAAAAACCTTTATACCCTAGACCACGAGTTGGATTGTTAGATATGGGCATGGTCGGATATCACTCGTTCGTCGGATTTTGAAAGGTTAGCAAGGTCGTGTGATGGAAAAAATGTCGATGACGAAACAGGCTTCGACAACTTGAGGGGACACATCAATCTACAGATAGGCGAGAGAGATATCCATCGTTAATTTCCTTGTGACCCATTTGAGAGAGGATGACATCATGATGACGTGAGGATGCTAGCATAGCATCCAGTGTGGTTGAGTAGTGACATATGTCACTACGTAAATGGTTGAAAAGACAAGTGGGCCCCATTGGGAGAGGATGTCCTCTGGACCTTCATTTTATTTCTAGTCGTTGGATCTATGGGCCAATGAATAGGAATCGTTGATGTCTAAGGTATCGTCGTCGTGGGTAGTAGTATGGCGAGTTAGGAGAATGTTGACGACAAAATAGATCGACGACACATTGAGACCTGTAGATCTCAACGAAGACGCAATGATGAGATATAGACCATTTATCCAGTGGTAATGTCATCGGGGAATAAGAGATGGACCTATCAGGAGTTGTTAAGAAACGTTAGCGACGATGAAAAGATGAAATATTTGGACCGTTGGTCAGCACAGGGTGGAAATTCAATCGCGATCGTCAGATCGAGAAACTTAAGATGGGAGAAGAGTTAAATGTTGTGCAAGTTAGAGTCGTCGATGCAACCAGAGCCCTGGGATGCTCGAACAATAGACAATTGGATCTGACACAGTCTCGATATGGGATCATTGTCAAAACTTTTAGTATTGGGGTGTTTGAGTCTCTGTGGGAGTAAAACCTTGACGACGACGAAGATAGGTCATGGGATTGGACATGTGAACTTAATGTGCCCAGTGGAAGATTCCACATCAGATGGCATGATTATTAAGAGGCCACATGGATGCCATGTGGAAATGAGGTGCCTTGGGCTAATGGAGGCCCAATAACTTTGGGAGGCCATAACTTTCAATCTAGAGCTCAGTTTTGAAAGAAACTTATAGTCGTTGGAAATCCCTTGACGAGCAAAGGGAAATGGTGTCATCAAAAAGGGGACTCTGAGATGGTTAAGGGAAGAAAAAGTTTAGTAGCCCATCCCTTAAAATCTACTTAGGGGGTCGGGTGTCTTCAATATATACTGTTGGTTGTGGAGCCTAATTATCTTCCCAATTTATATGCAGGTAAGCGGAGCCCTCGAAGAAAATTTTGGGAAAATGTCCCTATAAAATATTGTAATTTCTTTGTTAATCTAGATCGTTCATTATAAGGTCACAGATCTGACAATAGAAGTTATGTTATGGTTTTCTCCCAAGAAGGAAATTCTTTTATTTCGTATGAGAATTATATTGCGACTGTGAGTATAAGAGAGAACATTGTATTATGAGTGAGTAGACTATGAGAGAAGGAAGAGAAAGTTACAACGGGAATGTTGTAGGTTGTATAACTTCATTTGTTGGATAATAATAAAGGAAGGATTGACAATTTATCTGTGAACGTAGCCCATATTGGGTGAACCACATATATCTGTGTCTTTGTTTGTATTGTTTTTTTTTTGTGTTTTATTTCCACATTATTTTATTTCTCTATGATCTAATTCCTAACATATATATATATACTCAAAGAGAGAGAGAGAGAGAGAGAGAGAATTCTTCCACTAGGGAAGAGCCACCAACACCCCATCAAATCACCATCGACACCCTCCTAGTGCCATCTAGGGCCTTTTAAAACAAAAAATTCAAATTTTTAATGTGTGTGTATATGTGTGTGTGTGTGTACGTATATATATATATATATATATATATATATATATATATATATATATGGTTTTTAGTTTTTAATAACAATTATAATTATTATAATTGCACTCATTCTTTTTCAATTATAATTATTATTTTCAGTGGTAAAGTCTACGCAAATATGACATGTCATGATGCAAAAATGATACTTGATATGGATTTGTGTTGATACATAAGACGTTGACACGACTCTAGGATGACATAGCCATGATGTGATATTCCCCCTATCAATTTCTAAGAGGTTTATAATAAATATGATAAAACTAATATTTTCAATAGAGTTGTGGGGTAAAGTTGACACTATGACAATGCCAATATGATGCTACGAGATGATAAATTGATGCTATTACATCACTAAACAACATTGTATTCATCTTGGTGTAAACAACCATGATACTCATATGACACAACTACAACTCTTACTCAACATGGGATCCATGCTTGCATCATGACGATCAATGCAAGAACAATGCACTAATGACAAAAAAAAATGAAATATAGAAAATAATAGATGATGAAAAATAATGTTTTATATCATCCTTGTATGCATTTTTATATAAAGTGAAAAACGAAGGCCTCCCTTATTTCATTTTCACATGGGAGTTTGGGGCATAGATCCTTGAAATTGAAAGAGATTTGTGGGGTCACTCAACAAGAGTAAGGTAGGGAGATTTGTGGGGCATAGCATATGATCAATGGTAATATTTGTTTTCATTTACCCCATTTGACCCCTATTTATTAAAAAAAAAAAATGTAGATTCAAAATGGGATTTGGGTTTGTAATGGAACATGTGATTAAGGTTTTGGATATGGAATTTATAAATTAAAAATTAAAATTAAAAAAGATGTTTAAGTTCCTGCCTTCCTCTTTATCTTCCTTTCTTCCTCTACCTCTACTTTTTATTCTTCCTCTACCTCTATTTTTCTTCCCCTTCTCCCTCTTTCTATTTTTCTTCCCCCCTCTTCTTATTCCTCCTACTCCCCCCCTATTCCTCTTACATTCTTATCCCCCCCCCTTATCTCACTCATCCTATTTTTGTTTCCCCCTCCTCTTCTCCCTCTCCCACCTCCCCCTATTCATTTTCCTCTTTCTCTTATCTCATCCCCATCCCCCTTCTTTTTCTTCTCCCTCTCCCTCCCTCATATTTCCATATTCCTCTTATCCATCTCCCTTTCCCCC
>ML798657.1:262228-280111 GCA_009831015.1 Picea engelmannii | reverse complement strand
CGTAAATGAAATTAATCTTGGAATCAGAAATTGCGTGAAGGAATTAATCTAGAAATGGAGAACTACATAAAGGAAAAGCAAGTACAACATGTGAAGAGTTAAATAACACAACAACATATGTGAGCTCACGCCAATGAAGCAATCTTGTATTACAATAACCAGATCAATCTTCATAAAAAAATAATAAAAGCATGAAAACCAAAACCATGAATCAAAGCTAAGAATCCCTTTCTCTTTTGAATCCTAATGACTACCATTAATAAATACTCTAATTCTCTACTTACAACTGATTGAATTCTAATTGCTCCTAATTGAATTCTCATGAAGAGAGAGCACTCTCTTTTATACATGAGAGCCTTGAAGATAAGGTAACCATCTCATTATTACAAATCCACTTTTCTCTCAACCTATTTCCCATTATTACAAAATATAATCCCTTTAAATCCTCACACATATCTCTCATATATCTTAGATAAGATATTCCAACCAAATCTCCATGATCTTGTCATTGGAATGGGCTTGAATTATCTCGTCAAATATTGAAATGGTGGAGGAAGTATTCGAGAAGTCCTTTGAATTAATCCTTCACATATTCCTACACATTACAAAGTTCACACATATTTGAGATATATATGAAAACATGTCAATTTTCTAACATTTAATCACAAATTCCGTTTTAATACTAAAATGAATAAAGTGGAGAACAATAAGGTGAAACCCAAGTATATTTATGGAAATGATATCGTGAAAGGTTAATGGGGCAATGAAATGTGAAGAATGATGAAGGGAAAGATGGATGAAAATATGACATTTCTGAGCCCCAACACTCTCCACTAAGGCTTTTACTTGAGAATCTCCTTATGTGTGTTCTAATTGTAGTTCACTCTAAAGGTTAGTTTCTCGATGATATAATCTATAATAGGATTCCTACAACCTATCCAATAACATCAATATAAGTTCCCATTTACTTATATCATTGACCTCTAATCATGTTGCTTGTAATATTGGCCACATAAGCAGGGTTTTTCATAGACCTATTCAAGTTGATCTACCACTGTTGGAATTTTTTTCCTTAAATTATATCTTTTGTTTGCAACATGGCCTAACTAGTTTTGGGAAATATGCAAGTCCCTTTATATCTATAAGTTGAGTTGCATTTCTCTAATGAGCCTATTGACAATTTCCATTCCCAAAGCCTTGTGTGTCCTTAATAATTCTTTTGAATATTACATGTATGTCTATATATTGTGAGGTTGTGGAGTGTAGCCCCACCAAGGGGTTCATGTGTGATAGAAGTTTAATGTTTTGAATTGAATTATCTATGTGATTGTGTGCACCTCTTGTTTCATCCTCTCTCCCTATGGTGCCTAACTGCACCAACATTGTAGATGATCTCCTAGGTATCTATTGTGATAAATTGCATGATGTCATAGTTTTTTTGGATCTTATTATGTATGTCTTCAACATACTTAGTATTGTTTGTGAGCACATCAAATTTTTCCATTGTTGTGGCATAGTTAAGTGTTTACTTAGTTCACACCTTCTATATGCATGGTGTCTTCTATTTCTCTCAGGTGTTCATTTCCCATTTCTATGTTGGAACCTCTATCATCTCTTGCATCTCCCATCAAAATATCGCACTAGTGGGTTTAATTTACTTCTTATCATCATAAACATATTAAATAATGTGTTAAATTGGTTTTTTTAGTTTCATCCAAAAATTGCAAGCCCCACAATATCGTTGATAGACTAGGGACCTTGGGAAACTAGTTTGTTATTTTCATTGTCTTCTTGGTAATGGGGCCACTGATGATTAATTATACTATTTTATGATTCCTTTAGTGACCTATTTTCTTCCATAAGTTTTGTTTTTCCTTTGCAATATGTCCAACATCTTGAAGGGTGATTACAATGATTTGGTGACCCCTATTGTCTATCCTTTATCATTTTGAATCATGGTTGAGTATGAGATAGGTGGTGGATTATGCACCAACTATTTCTTCTTCTTATATAGATCAAATAAACATTTAGTTGGTTGAAACTTGCTTAATAGAATGGGTGCTTTATCAAAATCCTTGATTTTTTTTCTTTCATATTTTTCTTCGGGATAAGAAAATGTTTCCTTGGTCCATCTCTATATTTATCATACCTAGGTAGCTCTTAACCTCTTCTTTAATGGCATTCTCATTGAGAATGAAGGAGAGGAAAGGAAAGTAAATGTTAATTTTGACCTCATTCTCACTCATGAATCTTAGTGTTGGTTATGAGGCATGAACAATTGAGTTTTGTGTGTCAACTCAAAGGGTGAAGAGCCATTAATGTACTAGATCTTGAATCACTCCCCATGCCTATCGACAAGGCAAGGCATGGCATGTAAAGGAAAGGCATGTCAATGCAAGGCATGTCATGCAAAGGAAAGGGCTGTAAATACAAGGCAAGGTCTATCAAGGCAAGGCATGTCAAGCCAAGGCAAGGCATGTCAGGGCAAGGCATGGCAAGGAAAGGCAAGGAATGTCAAGGAAAGGCATGGCATGTCAAGGCAAGACATGGCAAGGCAAGGCAAGGGAATGCATGGCAAGGCAAGGATTTTCAAGGCAAGTCATGGTAAGGCATGACAACTCATGACAAAGCATGGCATGTCAAGGCAAGGTGAGACATGTCAAGACAAGGCATGGCTTGTCAAGGAAAGGAATGTCTTTTCAAGGAAAGGTATGGCTTGTCAAGCCAAGGCAGAACAAGGCAAGGCAAGACATGTCAAAGCAAGTCATAGTTTTTCAACACAAGGCATGGCTAGGCTAGGCATGACATGTCAAGGCAAGGCATAAAATGACATGTCAAGGAAAGGCATGGCAGGGAAAGGCATGCCAAGGAAAGGAAAGGAAAGGTATTTAAATGAAAGCATGTCAGTGCAAGGAAAGGTTTGTTAAGGAAAGGCAAGGCATATCAAGGAAAGGCATGGAAAGTCAAGGAAATGCAAGGAATTTCAAGGAAAGTCATGGCATGTCAATGCAAGGCATGGAAAGGAAAGGCAAGGGAATGCATGGAATGGAAAGGAATTACAAGGCATGTCATGGTAAGGCATGAAAACACATGGAAAAACATGGCATGGCAAGGCGAGACATGTCAAGGCAAGACATGGCAAGGAAAGGCAAGGAAAGGCAAGGCATGTCAAGGAAAAGAATGACATGTCAAGGAAAGGCATGGATTTCCAAAGCAAGGCATGGACATGCTAGGCATGGCATGTCAAGGAAAGGAAAGGCATGGCATGTCAAGGAAAGGCATGGAAAGTTAAGAAAAGTCATGTCTATGCAAGGCATGGCATATCAAGGCATGTTAATTGAAATCAAGGTCTGTCAAGGGAAGGCATGTTAATTCAAGGCAAGGCATGCCAGGGAAAGGCATGGCAAGGAAAGGAAAGGAATGTCAATGCAAGGCATGGCATGTCAAGGAAATTCATGCCAAAGAAAGGCAAGGATTGTCATGGAAAGGCATGGTATTTCAAGGCAAGCCATGGTTTGTCAAGTTAAGGCATGGCTTGTCAATGCAAGGCATGCCAAGGCAAGGAAAGACATGTCAAGGAAAGGCATGGCTTGTCAAGTAAAGGCATGGCTTGTCAAGGCAAGGCATGGCAAGGCAAGACATGGAAAGGAAAGGAAAGGCATGTCAGGGAAAGGCATGTAATGTCAATTGAAGGTATGCCAAGGAAAGACAAGGCTTGTCAAGGAAAGGAATGGCATGTCAAGGCAAGGCAAGACATGTCAAGGCAAGGCATGGCTTGTCAAGGAATAGCATGTAAAGGCTAGGCATGGTATGTTAAGGAAAGGCATGACATCTCAAGGAAAGGCAAGGCATGGCATTTCAAGGAAAGGCGTGTCAATTCAAGGAATGGCATGTCAAGGAAAGGAAAGGAAAGGATAGGCATATAATTTTTTTATGATCTTTACTAGCATTTGTTATAATTGTTGAATGTTTTACATCATTGGAATGGAATTTTAGATGTAACTTATTTGATATTTTATTATTTTATGTGCACTTTGGTATGATGTAATATGATTATTGTTTCATTTTATATGTTGTAATATTATATATATATATATATATATATATATATATATATATATATAATAGAAATTAATTATTGGATGAAATAAATAATAAATTTTCATTCTAAATGTTTGTTTTTGTAGAACAAGGATCTTCCAGAAGATTCAGATCATCCTTAACAAATATATCCAGATCATCCTTAACAAATAGATCTAGATCATGATGTTGGGCCCGATGCTGAGATGGCAGATGATGCTCATGATGACACAAATACAGATGACAACAATGCCAACAATTCCATCGCTGATGCATATGAGGATGATGATGATGATGATGGTGATGATGATGTTGAGGCAGTTGTCAGTAGTATCTAGTGACATTCATGATCATATAGACTGCATCATGGATCATTTTTGATATATTCTTATAATGCCTCTTTTCATGGTTACTATAATATGTATCATTTTCACAACCTCCAGTACCATATTAGTGAGTTGTATCATTTTGACATGTTTCATGTTGACTTATATCATTTGGACATGACGTATCATATTGAATTGTATCATTTTGTCTTACATAATTGACCATTTTTATTTATATCATTTGTACATGATGTATCATTTTGATTTACTTTGATTGTTGGACATGTATAATTTTCAGATGATATTGATCTATTGGCATATATATTTGACTTTCACTTTTTTTAGTTATATATGATGATGATCTTATCAATATTGATTCGTCAATTTTTATATATTGAAAGTGGTTGATGATTTTTGGATCCATATTTATTATGTAGGATGGTTTTGATTTACTGCTCATGATGGATGTTGTCAAATTCACTTAAATTATAGATATTTGACTCACTTGTTTTAATTATAGATGATGATCATGTTATAATAATTATCTTGTTATTTTATATATACTGGATGTTGTAGATTATATTTTGATGGATATTTAAAAAGTATAATGATGTTGTTAATTTGTATGGATGTACATTTCCCTAAAAATTTCTTTATAAATGTTATTCTAAAAAATATTTCAAATGAATTTATATGACTTACTGTATAATCATATAAGTTATTTAAGAGACATGATATATTTAACTAATTAAATTGAAATAAAGAATATTAAATTAATAACTGTAAGAAAAAAAAGAAGCATTTTTGGAATTAAGAAAGGAAGCAACAATGGAAGCCAAATTGGAAGAAAAATTGGAAGCCACACTAGAAGAAAAACTGGAAGCAAAACTTGAACCCAAACCAGAAGCAAAACAAGAAGAAAAAATAGAAGAAAAACTAGATGTAAAACTAGAAGCCAAACCAGAAGTCAAACTGGAAGAAAAATTGGAAGCCATATCAGAAGCAAAACTGGAAGCCAAACCAGAAGCCAAAATGGAAGAAAAATTGGAAGGCATATCAGAATAAAAACTGGAAGCAACACCTGGTGCTATTCCTGATGCCAAACTGGAAGCAAAAATCGAAGCCATATCAGAAGAAAAGTTGGAAGCCAAAACAAACACAAAAATGGAAGCAAAATTGGAAGAAACACTTGGCACTAAACCTGGCGCTAATTCTAGCATTATTCTTGTCACTAAACATGACGCTATTCTTGGCGCTAAAGATGGTGATATTCCTGGCGCTATTACTGGTGCTATTCTTGAAGTTGTTTTTTGGGCACTAAATCTGGTGCTAATTCTGGCACTAAATATGGTGCAATTATAAAAAGTCCATATTGCACCCCGTTTTGTGCCATAAAAGGTGTCTGATTCATGGAGTAAAATACACTAAATTTTGGCGCTATTTTAGGCACTAATTGCATGCTCTATTGTAGCGATTGTACCTAGTCATATAGTGTTGTAGAAATATATTTCTTCAAGGGTCTGTGCGGAAGGTTTATGAAAGCATTGTGTACCTAGATAAATATGTTATTGTGAAAAAAATGTGTGTTGACGATGGAATCTGACTACTAAGGGGCTTCATGCAATATGGGAACTAGTGGATGACCAGGGGATGGTCTAAAGCTAGGAAAGAATGAAGAAATAAATTAATAAGGAAGGGAGGGACTGAGGATCCATAGAAATAGTGAAGGTATACTAGAATAAGAAGTCGAGTTTGGGGTATTGCGCAGTGGAAGAAGGTACAAGAGGTTGAAGGCTGGGGCTAATGAAGGAGAGTCACACAATGAGTACGAGAGGAGAGAATCTTGCACAATAGTCCAGATCGTAGAAATACCACACACAAAAGGAGAGGAAGATAATTATGAGTTCAGTCCTATAACAGAAGAGTCATTAAGTCCCACTCGAGCTGGATTCTATGTCTATTCCACGACCTCGTGTGTGTCACCTAGATGTGCTTTTGACATTCAAAGATTTTTCAAAAGCACTTATAGTTAGCAGAGGAAGACATAGTAGCAGTAGCCACAACAATGGAAGTAGTATGTCGAATATGAATCAACCAACATCACCAGGGAGAGGTACTACGCAAAACACCATGGAAGGATTAGACAACACACTGATAATGCTTGAATTCCAAGGAATTGGGTTGGAGGACCCATAACAACGTATGTTCATATGTGAGACAATTTGGGATGTGAATAATTTCCAGGATGAGGCACAAAGATTGCATAGTTGACAAGAACACTTAAAGGCCATGCATTAGTATGGTACATGAAACTCCAGAGTACTACACCAACAGGTCAAGCAAGGACACTGGAAAAAAATGAAAATCATTATTGAAAGAGTTCAAGAAGACATAGTCTAATCATTGTACTTCAAAAAATTAAAGGAAATCAAACAAGTGAAAATTGATTCAATATGGGACTATGATCAAATATTTAAGTATTTGATGGGTAGGTTACATTTCAAATTCCTAATTTACAACATAGAGAATGGTTTATTATAGGACTACTACCACAAATTTGTTGCTTGTTGATACAACAAAAGGTTGCGTCACAACTTGAAGCTTTGGATATTGCAATGAAGATGGAAGCATATCCTGTAGGGGATGTTGGGGGGATGGCTCAAGTCCAAACATAGTTAGCTACCTTGACAATTCAATTGGTAGAACTGATGAAGGAAAGGATAAGTCAGAACAAGTTTGTTGTGTCAAGTGTAGGACTGAAGGCCACCATAAAGACGAGTTCCTAGATTTTGTGCAGTATTTGGAAACTGGAGCACCATACCCATTACCAAGAGGGGGGTATTGAGAAATATGCAAGAAATGGGGACATCATCTGCATTCTTTTCCATTGTTGCAGAAAGACGAGAGCATGCCAAGGAATTTAATTTTTAACTTTTGCAATTCAGTAGGGAACGAAGAGAAGGACTACCGCACATTCGATTTGATGAGAGAGCGCACTTCATATATATATAGAATTTAGGAGGAAAATGTTTTGATGGAAGGAGTTAGTCTATAGTATCATGATAAGATAGTCTTTAATCCAGGAGGCCGAGGAGGATTTTGCAGAGGTCGAGGTAGAGGAAATTTTGGTAGAGGAGGTAGAGGCCCAATAATCTACTACAATTGTAATCAACTGAGACACTTATCTTGTGACTGCCCAAATCCTTGTACAACTTGCATGTATTGTAGAGCACTAGATCATGTGAAAGAAGACTGTCCTCAATTAATTCTGAAGTGGCATCCAAGAGGGAATTAGAACCATACCCCGATTCAGAATGTATAGAAGATATCAATAGAGATTCATGATGAAGGACCAAAAATAGAAGTTGTCACGCGTGGAGGTGCTAAGACAAGAGCTGAAGTGAAAAGCGAAGGGAGGTAGAGTGAGAAATGAGTGAGGAATTCAACATGACCTATGCCTCCATTTGACCCACAACAAGAAAAAGAGACATGTCATTAGACAAGGAATGCGTTAGTAGGACCAAATTGGTAGCACCAACATGATCTGCAACCCCTGTGATTGACATGCCTTTGATCTATGATCATACTACCCCGGAGAGGCCCATTGAAAAGGTAATTCCTTTGAAAGAATTTATGAGAATTTGTTTATCATTGATGAAAGATGAAGTTGCATTAAATGCATTGCGTGGAATAATTTATAACTGTTCACAAGAGAGGGAACTTCCTACCACACAGAGGGTAGGGAAACAAGTATTTCACAAAAACAGGACGAGCGATGAGTTCATATTAAGTGCGTAAATTGGGGATTATGACATGGACTAGGTCATTTTAGACTTGGGTTCTGATGTGAAGTTTTTTTCGAATAAAACATGGGAGATTATGGGGAAGTCGAAGTTTATTTGGTCTCTTGTCCAGTTAATACTCATGAATCATCACAAAATAATACTAAATGGTCGGTTGTTAAGGGTAACTATGAATATAGATGAAGTACACAGTGTAGCAGATTTCGATGTCATTGAGATTGTGGATAACAACCAACCATACCCAATGTTAATGGGGATTGACTGGGCCTTTGACAATTGATAAAGTATTAATTTGGAGAAAAGGGAGATAATCTTTGAAGTTGGGGATTTGAAGGTTACTACATCGTTGGATTTGACAGAAGGAAAAAAAGTATATCAAAATAGCTAAAGGGAATGCAATTGATAACCTATATAATATGACTACGTGAATGGATGACTACATTAACGTGACTGTAGATGGCTCCCTAAGTTGGAGTAGAATTATCTCATGTGCGTCAAATTTAGAAGATTGACTGGAACATTGGTAGCAAAGGATGCCTTAAGTATCAACGAGATGACGTGCCCACATGACTTGATCATTTCATTGGATTGGAACATAATTATGTGACCCACCCAAGTATGATGGTTTGACTAATATAAGTTCTTTTGTAAAGGAGTTTTAGTTGTAGACACCTGAACATCAAATATTGTTGGAATTAGATGTTGTCTTGAAAGCCACTCCAGCCAGACGGTGGGCTGCACATAAAGTAGGAATATAATACTAGAAACAATGTAGAAGATTGATGCAAGTTGGATTTGGTATCGACATTGAGTATATTGCGCAAAAATATGCAAGAGTAAGTGACCCGACATATAATATTTCACAATGTAGAGACATATGGAGTTTGATAGCGAAGAAGGAATGAACCGATGGTGGAATCAGAATGGATAAGTTCAATGGTAGTACAAGATAAGAAAACATGGGAAATCAAAATTTGTGTATACCTAAGAAATATAAATGATGAATTTTTGCATGATCCATTTTTGACACCTTTTACAAATGAAGTGATAGATAATGTAGGGTTGAAGGAGTCATATTCCTTCACTGATGTCTTCTCAGGATATCACCAGATAAAGATTGTGCGAGAAGACATACATAAGACTACTTTTGAAATAGAGTGGGGAAGATAACAGTACATAGTGATGTCATTTGGGCTGAAGAATGCACCTGCAATTTTCTCAAGAGTAGTTGTAGCAGTATTTAAATAATTTATTCATAAGTTACTTGAAGTTTATTTTTATGATTGGACTATGTTTAGTCTCTTGAAAAATCACATAGAAGTACTAAGGTTAATTTTGGATAGGTGTAGACAATGTCATATTTCATTGAACTTGAAGAAATGTATTTTATGTGCACCTTTTGGAATTTTGTTGGCCCATGCAGTTTGTAAGCAAGGATTACTAGTAGATCATGCCAAGATTGCAATTATTTTGGACTTACAACCACCTACATCAGTAGGATGGTTAACAACAATTGCAGGCCATACCTGATGTTGGGTTCTTTTTTTCACAAGAGTGAGAAAAAAGAGGTTAGTTAACTATCTATTTAGGCTATCGAGAAAGAACAACACAGAGTTAGTTGGTTAGTGGCTCAACTAACATATAGAAACAGGAAATAAACAACAATGAAATAAATATAAACTAAGAAAAAAATAACTTGAAATGGATGCACAAAGAAAACACAAGAGAGATATACCAAGTAAATTGATCTTTGAATTGATACTCCTTGGAGAAATATGGGAACTTATGGGTCCCCTCTTCCTCCTTGGGAAGGCTCTTGAGTCTCCAAGTACAAAGTCTTCTTTCTACTATCAATGGCTAACAAAGCAAAATGGGGAAGAAAGAGTGATGAACTACTCAAGAGGATAGAGCTCTAACACTTTCTATGAATGCTCAAATATTTCCAAGAGGAAGGTGGATTCCCAGAGCTAAAAATGAGCAGCATAAAAATACTCAAATGCTTCTTCTTTTTTGCATACAATGGCCCTTTATTTATAGGATAATGGAAATATTTTTCTCACCTAATTCTAAGTGTGAATGGGAAGCCCTTGGAGGTACTTCCCATCCCTTTCAGTGATCCCAAGGAAACATTTGAGGGTGATTTTGGGTATGGGGGAGGTTACCTTCATCCCCAAAATGGTTAAGGCCCGACCAAATTCATTAATACGTTATTTCAATGTCTGTGTGGGTCTTTTGACTGTCATTCATGCACTCTGCACGTTGTACATTGTGTTAGCCTGTGCGGCTTTCACTGAATGTGCACACATTTCTAGAACCACTTTTGTATAGTCTTTTTATTTTCTTTCCAACCTGAATGTAATCCTTCCATTGATATTGGTAGTATGCTATGTTTGTGTTACCTGTTTCTTCATCCATTTTCCGTAGTTATAGTGAGCCATTTTCTGGTGATAACAAATTCCCCCTGATGTGTGAGGTTAGGAGCATACGTATAGCCCAAATACATCATAGTTTCTTTGGATGGTGATACTGAGTAGACATTGAGAAAAATTGCACATGAGGAGAATCAAGAGTTATCTGTCAAAGGGAGAGGTGACATCAGATCAGTACATAGTAGGTTATAAAAAATGACAACACTTTTTTTTGTACAAACGAGGTGGGGATGCCCCATGCTCGTAGCATGGGATCATCGAAAGGTAAGAGTAATTGAACGTGTTGACGAAGTAGATATCTGTAGAATCATCAGGGGAGAAAAATACAATCGTTGATGATTCCGATGACTGAGGTGGATCTGAACTCAATGGTTAGGGACTCAGAGGCATTCACGGCCTAATCAAACTCAGATATATCCAACTACTATTGAACACTACAATGATCTCCAAGTAAGATCCACCACAACATGAGATTGTGCTAGAGTTGAATGTCATGCGGATCAATGACATCAAAGAGCAATGATGACTCTCTCTGTGTCTTTTGAGGCCACTCATTATCAATGAAATGAGGGCCAAGATACTGTCACTTTTTATGGAAATTTTTTAAGGTCGACATGAAAAGTAACACTTTGATTAGAAGAAAATGGTTTCTAAATACCATAGTGATCAACATGGTGGTAGAAACTGTAATGGCACCAGAAAAGGGGGTGATTGTTGGCCCTAACCAAGTTTTGAGGAACACTTGGTCATATTTGACCATTTTTGGGACTTCGACAACTTGTCAAAGATGGAGCACAACGCAAAGAGGAAATTGTGGAAGCTAGACCCCTTTTTGGGTCCTTTTTGGGTTTTGGGGGATAATGTAATGGGAAAGGGATGTCGGCCCATGGGTTTACCCATGCTTAGGCCCACTTTTGTATGTATAAATAGATATGAAGTAGATGTGAAGTAGGTGTGATTCCTTAGTGCAATTGGTAGTGCATATGTGTGATGTTGAATAAGTGCTCTGTGCAAACTATGTAAGGCTTGCAAGGCTAAGTGCAAGTTAGTGTGAGGTTGGAATAGGAAGCTAACTGTTGTAACACAAGGAAGAAGGATCTAGCAAGTTGCGCAGATCTTTTGTCCTACGCGAAGAGGGATTTGGATGGCTCTGTGCTGTAACCTGATTAACTAAAGCTAATAAAAAAGAAGACTTTGTGGACATAGCCGTAGGGTGGGGGTGAACCATAGTAAATCTATGTGTTGTGCTCTGTGCCTCAACCTGATGTGTTTATCTCTTCCTTTGCTAAGTGCTTTGATGTGTTTAGATAGATCTGTTTACGCTTTGTGCTTCTGATATATGAATGAATGTTAGATCTGGTATGTAAGATGCTTAGTGCTTGATATATTGAATCTAATCTATCTTGTTGTGGCTAAGTGCTGAATTATCTTAGATCTAAGTACATACTTCGATGCTCTGTGCTATCTGCGAAGTATCATAAGGGTTTAATATTGATGAATAATCTATGCTAGGTGATTGCTAAGTGTTATAATCACAGATCTGTGTCCCAGCTAAGGTTGCAGACACCTGATTCTTGCAACCACTGTTGCCTCTACCTCGGGTGAGACTTCATATGCTTCGTAGGTGTTGCTGAAAGGGCCGCTAGTTAGGGTTTTGTTGGTGCATTGTTGTAGCATTGAACCATGGGTCTGCCCCTATCCCAACAGTGATAATCATGAATGACGTCTATAATATACATGATTCCAGAACTATGCTTGGTTGGGGGATGTTGATGGATGTAAATAATCGTAATGTACTATCTAATGTCAAAGGGACCACCAGACATGGGAAAACTATGTTGAAGGGGTGAAACTACAAGGGGATGTAGCGTAGGCCAAAATACAAAGTGATAGGGGACACAAATGTCTAATGGTGGTCAACATTTTTGCTTGGAGAAAAATGGCTTGCAGAGTATGGGAGAGTAATGAGATGCCCCAACCAAGGGTAACACAGGTTGCGATGTGCCAAGGAAAAAAATGTCATCGGGTGAGATGGCCAAAATATACTATACTTGTTGAAATGTAAAACATGTTTTTTACAATTACCAAATGAATAAATAATTGGGTTTGAAAGTACAGGTACAGAAATGGGTGCCCCAGTGGAATATGGCTTGGTCGATATAAGGCACAAGTAGAAAAGGGTGGAGGGTGGGGGACCCATTAGTTATTTTATGTACTAGGTAGATGAATGGAGGGTGATGTTGCAAATGAGCAAGTGATGCTGGATGGTATGGAAGGTTGAGGAGAATGCGGACATGCATTAATTGTAACTGAGAATCCAAAGGTGGGACTCCATTAGGTGGTGGTTATCATGATGAGGAGGAAGAAATATGAGGTTCTTTCTCTGGGATGTAACACTATAAGGAATCCCAAAACTAATGGTTAGAACAACATGAGTGTCAGTATGCCAAGGGTAAGATAAATGTGGGACAACTCATGGGGGGGAGAGAGCTATTGGATGGCGGTACCAAAAGGACAAAAGAGGTGATGGTACCACAAATCCATGTGGGGGAAACCTGAGGATGATTGTACGGAGGAATATTTTGGAAATGCAACTATGAGAAGAGGGTTGAATGGTATGCTGGTTAGAAATATATACTTGGAGGAGGCAATAGATTCCATAATTGTCGATGTGACAAGGGGGCGTGGGTGAATTTATTCACATTCAAACCAAATACATCATGTGAAACATATTTGCTAAAAAATAAAACATGTGTATAACAGTTGCATGATAAGGAAATGTGGATAGGGGGTGTGTATATGTGCCTGGGGAAACTAGAGGGGGTCCTTGGGGCTTCAGACTGGAAAGAGAATATGAGAGTACCATTGTGAAGCTGAGAGAATACAGATCCCATGGGTGAAAGAGGAGTGAAAAATGGAGCTCAAATGCTCCTAAATGGACCTAAGGAAGGTGGGCCAAACAACATATATAAGGGCATGATAATGTAGGAAAATCACCAACAAAGTGCGAGTGGAGAACAACTCAACACCAAAGAGCACATTTTTGAAGTGACTTTGAATTTAAGAGGGAATATCAAGCAAAAATATTGAAAAGATTGTAATTAAAGAACATCTTAAATGTTAGGAGTTGAACGATCACGTGAGATCGATGGGGAATGTATTTTATTTTAATGAAGTATCTCACAGTATGGATTTGAAGCGTTTGCTCTTATTTTTCTATCTCAAACATTAATTGCAATAAATCCTTAGTAGTTGAAATATTTTAATTTGATAGGATAGCACTTAAGGTAGTCGGAGGGAAAATCTCTATGAGATCGTTTGTATAAATAAATGTAATGTATTCCCAAATGAGGTTGTTGAAGTTATTTTTATGGCTGCTAAAGAGTATTGTAGTTGAGGTAGTTGTTGCAATTTAGCTGATAGTTGCAGGGAGTTGTTGTTGTTAAGAGTTGTTAAGAGATGCTAAAGAGCATTGTATGAGTCCATGTACATATGATTTGAATCAATATAATAGAGAAGCGTCGATCCACATGGTTGGTGTTGTTGTTACTGTGTCTATCTGAATGAATGAATGGTATTCTTTCTGTTAATTGAAATTATCTGTTATTACTTGTTCTTATTTTATGAATGCATTTACATGGTTGAATGTATGAATCTATGAGATATTAGATAAGTTTAAAGTGTTTCTCTTCTACAAGCCTATGCAAGGAGTGCATAGTGTCCACAAGGTGTGTGTTGATAGAGTCTATTTCAACTCAGAATCTCAGAAGAGATAATGTGAAACATTTGTTTGCAAGGAGTGCATAAGTGTCTGCAAGGTGTGCATAGATATAGTCTGTTTTGACTCAGAAGTTTAGGAGGGACAGCATGAAAGTGTGCATAGGAAGAAACACACTCAGAGTCATATTGTTCAAGAAGAACAATTGAGTCATATAAGAATTGTTGCAAGGAGTGCATAGTCATCCATCAAGAGTTAAGTTGAAGGAATATTGTTGCAAGATGTGCGTAGAGTCGATACTTGGCTAAGTATCGAAGAAATCATTGTGAGAAGTTTAGAGTGTCGAGGAGGAACAAGTTCAAGAGAGATAACTTGGAGCTCTGTATGCAAGGTGTGCATATTGTTCGCGAGGAGTGCATCGACATAGTATTTTGAATCAGAAGCTCAGGAGGAGTAACCTAAGAGTATTTTCATAAGAGTGTGACGAACTTTTGCAAGGTGTGCACAGTCTCTCACAAAGAAGCTAAGTTGTGGAAGAAGACCTATGGCAAGGCATGCACAGGGTCAGTTTTGACTAAGCGTCGAAGAAAACACTCTTAGGAGTTAACAGGTTGAAGGGAGAACAACCTCAGAATAGATAGCAGGAGAAAAGTCTTCAATAGGGAGGAGCCCTTTAAGATTTTAGAAAATTAACGAGCAATATTCGTTCAAAAAGGAGCAAGATCATTCCAGACTGTCAGATTTGGGAGATTTGCATGGAGGATAGCCATGGAGCCTTTCTGCACTTCGTGGTTCAGAGGCTTTAAAGTGCTTGAGGAGTGAGGATTGTCAAAGTCCTCAAGTCGTGAATAGATCCCAGCTATTGGTTGCAGCGAGGATATGTGGCGGCAGATTGTAGAGTTCAAAAGGTAGAGCTCCAAAATATTTGTGAGGGGAAAAAGTTGATTTCGCGAAGTCATAAAGAGCGAGGAGATATTGACCATTGAATATAGAGAGGACATGCGGTAGAGATCCACAAGTTTTAGAGGAAGAATCCTTCGGAGGGAAGGCGAAGGCAGAGTATCCAAAAACTCTAGAAGGCCGATCTAGTGAAGGAGATTGTGGTCATTGATATAAAGTGGACGTGTGTTTTCAGATCGCAGGGAGAAAATTCCAGTCGTTAATTATCGGAGCATGTGGCGCTCGATCTATCACTTCGTGTTTGAAGCACTTCAAGAGGAAAAGGAGTTGGAACGTTCATAACACCCAAACACCGAAGTCCAAAGCGCCTTTCAGTGTTTAGCCTCAGTTCATAGCCCAAGGTTGCGTGTGAAGAGGGGCTAGCAGAAGGAGATAGTGCGTGCAAAATTCAAATTTTAAAAGAGAACAAAGAAAGTGTCCCACGGGTTCTATATGACCTACACATAAGGTGATAAAAGTGCCTTTGTTAAACCAAATTGGGGGCTAGCAGGGTCCCGACAAGTTGATTCAGCTCATAAATTTGAATATCCTTGACTGGGAGGTCGGAGAACCCCTAGGAGGGGAGGGGGGCTTCATAAAGTGGTATTAGGGTCGTATATAGTTTTTAGTTTCTGTAAGCAACAAGTGAAGGAGGCAAGTGGTATCATATCCTCAAATTGTGCTTTGTGTGTGAAGAAAAAGTTCAGCACAATGCCACCTAGAAGACATGCAGAGCCACCTATAGCAAATCGAGTTGTGGAAAGGGAGATGAGAGAATTTCATGAAATGTTAGATGCTATGAAGATAGTGAAAAGGAGGGAATATAATGCTGGAGACGTTAGTGATGCAGAGAATGAAGAAGTGTAAGTTGAAGAAGTTGTAGTAGATGATGTTGCAGAGGAATGTTTGCTTAAAGTAGTTGTCAAATTGGGAGCTAGAAAAAATATAGACATCCAAATGTATGAAGGAAATTTAGATGTTGAAGAATTACTGGATTGGATAAGATCAATGGACAAGTATTTTGACTATGAATACGTCGATGAGGAGAAAAATATGAAGCATGTTTTCACCAGATTAAAAGGACATGCAGTGCGATGGTGGGATGAACTGCAGGACGACAAAAGATGAAAAGGAAAACAAAAGATTAATAATTGGGATAGAATGGTAGCCAAGTTGAAATCTAAATTCATACCCAAGGACTATCAGATAAATCTATTTAGGAAGTTGCATAACCTGAGACAAAAGGGAATGACGGTGAAAGAATACATAGGGGAGTTATACAAGATGAACATCAGAGCTGGACAGAGAGAAAAAGATGATGAAAATGTTTCCAAGTACATAAATGTCTTGAGATATGAAATCCATGATGAAACCAACATGATGATAGTAAGGACAGTGGAGGACGCTTACCAGATTGCACTGAAGGCAAAATATAAGTTGGCAAGAAAATAGATCCAACGAAGTAGAGGTAGAAGTATAAATAGAGGTAAGGTAATTTTCCATGATAAAGGACAGAAGCCCAAGGGTGAGACTGAAAAAACACATAGCCACTCAGAATGAGGAGGAAGTTCCCGAGGGAAACAGTATGGTGGAAGAAATTATTTTCCTTGAGGAAGAGGAAGAGGCAGAGGAGGAGAAGTGAAGTGGTATGCCTGTGGAAATACATGACACATGTCTTGGGAATGCCCTAAGAGAAATAAAGAAGGAGGAGGTGAAGCTCACATTTTGGAAGAACAAAAGCGAAATGTTGAAGCAAAAGGTGCAGAAGATGGGAAATCCCTGATGATGAAGAAGGTTCTCTTGAAGCTAGAGCCATAGGTTGAAAACCCAGTGCAAAGGAACAATTTGTTCAGAACTAATTGAAACAATAAAGATAGAGTATGCAAGGTGATAATTGATAGTGGGATAAATGATAACTTAGTATCCACAAAAATGGTGGAGAAATTGGAGCTCGAGACAAATGCACATCCGAGTCCATATAGAGTCTCATGGTTGCAACAAGGACACCAGGTAATGGTAGCTAAACAATGCTTAATTGAATTTAAGATAGGAGGATATAGAGATGAGATTTCTTGTGATGTGATTCCCATGGATGTATGTCATGTTTTTTTTGGAGGAACATGGAAGTATGACATGAATGTCATTCATGATGGGAGAAACAATACTTATACATTGGAGAAAAATGGTAGGACACACATGTTACTGCCAATAGAGGAAAAGAAAGTAAAGGAAGAAGCCAACACAATTATACTTCTCATGAGTGGGAAGGAACTCCTGAGTGAAGTAAATAAGGAACAAGAGATGCAGTTTGTTGTGGTGAGGAAACCAAGAATTATCCTTAAAAGTACTTATATGGTGGATCTACCTAAAGAAATTCAGAAGTTGTTACAAAATTTTGCTGACATAGTAGTGGATGAGTTACTTAGCTCATTGCCACCCATCAAGAGTGTTTGCACTCTTTTCGTCGCTGTGTGAGCAAAAAGTGAGTGCTTACATGCCTAGTTGGGCTCTGCTAGTCATGACAGTTGTATGGTAAAAGGTTAGAAAGAAAACAACAAAGCTATTAACAAGAATTAAACAAAAACTAA